>CM066038.1:504564023-504758765 GCA_033557465.1 Ichthyophis bannanicus
GAGATGAGGACAGTAACTGAATTCAAGAAAGCATGGGACCAACACAGAAGATCTCTAAAGGCAAAAAGTGGACTGTTGTAGTTGTTATGGAAGGACAGACTAGATAGGCCATGTGGTCTTTTTCTGTCATCATATTTCTATGTTTCTATGTTTCTAAAAAATGTAAGGTCATGCATTTGGGCTGCAGCAATCCAAGGGAGCAATATAGTATAGGGGGTGAAGTACTTTTGTCCACTAAAGAAGAGCGGGACCGAGGCGTGGTTGTGTCTGATGATCTTAAAGTAGCTAAACAGGTAGAAAAGGCAACGGCAAAAGCTAGAAGGATGCTTGGGTGCATACGGAGAGGAATGGCTAGCAGAAAAAAGGAGGTGATAGTGCCTCTGGTGTGACCTCATTTGGAGTATAGTGTGCAATTCTGGAGACTGCACCTTCAAAAGGATATAAACAGGATGGAGTCAGTACAGAGGGTGGCTACTAAAATGGTTAGTGGTCTCATTATAAAGCATATGAGGACAGACTTAAGGATCTTAATATGTACACTTTAGAGGAAAGGCGGGATAGAGGTGATATGATTGAGACGTTTAAATACCTCCGTGGCATAAATGTACAGGGGGAGAGCCTCTTTCAATTGAAAGCTAGTTCTGCTACAAGGGGACATTGGATGAGGGTGAAAAGGGACAGATTCAGGAGTGATATGCGGAAATATTTCTTTACGGAAAGAGTGGTGGATCTGTGGAATGGTCTCGCCAGTGGAGGTGGTGGTGATGAGGACAGTATCTGAATTCAAAAGAGCATGGGACAAACACAGAGGATCTCTAAAGGAAAAAAGGGGACTGTTGTGCTTGATGATATGGAAGGACAGACTAGACAGGCCATGTGGTCTTTTTCTGTCGTCATATTTCTATGTTTCTCTGTCGTCATATTTCTATGTTTCTTGGAACAAGAGAGTGGTGAGAGGAGGCCGAGAGCTGAACTTTCTTGGAGTAGAAGGAGGGAGCATACTTTGGAAATGAAATCTGTACCCCTCTGCTATTATTGAGAGAGTCCAATGTTCTGATGTTATCTGGTGCCACCTTTGGGTAAAGTAATGTTATTTATTTATTACTTTTATATACCGCGCTCTTTAAAATCAGTGCGGTTTACAGGTAACATTTGTGCATATCGAATATCAGATATGTCTTTACAGAAAACAGGGATACAACTTGGATTTCAACTTGGGTAACTATATACAATATATAGGTTGACTGGAATGTTAGCTGGCTCTGGAATCTCCAGAGGTAGGACAGCTAAGTTCCCTAGAAAGGAGTCAAAGACCCTGAGGAGGCTGGGTCTGTTGAGCTGGCTGAGCCCTGGGGGCCTGAGCCTTCCTTTGTTGCTTTGGTTGTTGCTGTCCCTTCTGGGAAGCATGGACCGGACAGTGCACAGCATGGGTATAAGAAGGGCAAAACTTCTTTTTCTTGTTGAAAAAAGGCTTCTTTATAGCCTTTTTCAAAGCTGGTTTGGAAGTAGTTTTAGAAAGCCTATTGAGAGTGGTATTCCCGGACTCTAGCTGAAAAGTCCTGCCAATCCTTGCCAAAGAGGTTTTCCCATGTGCAAGGAATGCTCCCCAGCTTATCTTCAACCCACTGTTCAAGATCAGATGCTTGTAACCAAGCAATCCGACGTGCACCGATACAAATAGCAGAAGTCCTGTTAATATATTCAAAGCAATCAAAAGTTGCCCTGTTCATGAATTTGGAAACATTCTGGGCATGTTTTACAAGTATCAGGTAATCAGCCCTCTTGTAATCAGGGAGAAGAGCCATTAGTTCTAAATCCTTAGCAACCTCCCAAAGGAACATACTCATGTAGAATATGTAAGAACTTATTCTGGCCGATAACACGGAGGCCTGAATATATCGATGACCGATGGCATCAAGAGTTCTTGTCTCCCGGCCCAGAGGATTTGAGGAATGTGCCTTGGCACTTTTAATTTGATGCACTGTCGATTCCACTATCATAGAATGGTGTGGTAACTGCATCTTCTGGAAACTGGTACACTGCAGTACCCGATACATGGTATCCAGTCTTCGAGAATGTGGAGAGACAGTTAAGGGTGTCTCCCACATCCTAAGCATGAGGTCATGTAATATCCGGTGAATAGGTAGGGTAGCAGCCTCCTTCAGGGCTGCTGGATACTAAAGAATTTCAAGTTCTTCAGCTCTCAGTTATTTCTCAGAGGTCACCATAATGGAGAGGCCCCGAGCCACATCCCGTATAAAGTCTTGAAAAGACATATCCTCCGGAGGAGACATACGGTGTTGTGGGGAAGGAGAAGGATCTTCTGGAAGAGCCTCCATTTCCCTAGTACTGACCCATTCATCGGATGAGTCGGAATTGGAAAACTCGAAGTATCGACTGGCTGGGTGCTCCTGCCCGGCCCATCGATGGTACCGATCAAAATCAGTACCCGAATGCCTTGGTACCGGACCCTCGATGCCAGACACTGATTCTAGGGCCGGCATGGGAGGTAGCGTGGAGAGTGGCGCAATGGTCGTTGCAGATACCTTCAGTACCGGTGGCTACGGAACCGATTGCAGAGGCTTTAGCGGTACCGAAGCTGCTAGCAAGGCCACTAAACTCCGCTCAATGGCCAGGATATGCTAATTCATGGAGCCAGTCGATGCCTGGGTATTGGTACCCGAACATCGGGCCACAACCCCAGAGCATGGCACCAAGAGCTCTCCGGAGGTGGAAGCCTCAGGAGCATCTTGGGACCCCGTTCATGCTTTGGCGGCAAGGACCTCCCACTAGGGTTGTTTATTTATTTTATTTATTTATATTCTCTTATATACCGCGCTATTCTGCATCAGTGCGGTTTACATTGAACAAACTGAAATTACATTGAAGAGGGTATTATAACTTGGAGATAACTATTTTACAGGGAACATGGGCTATGGAGGGTTAAGTGGCTTGCCCAAGACCACAAGGAGCACCTGTGGGACTAGAAACCCCAGTCCTTCCGGCCCAAAGTTGCTGTCCTCTTGTGGGATTTGAACCCCCGACCTTCCGGCCTGAAGTACCTTGCCCCAACCACTAGGCTACTCCTCCACTCCTGTTTGGCCAGTGTATTCTCCTCCAGGGCAACGCCTAAGGCATCTCGATGCTTAGAAGGAGATGTACCATTGGAAGACCAACCAGACTTCGAGGAAGACTTGGGTTTCCATACCTGAGATCCGTGGGAGGAAGATGAAGCCCTCGATGACACTGATGCAACCGTCATTGCATCGGTAGCAAAGAGAGTGCTCAGCTTCGCAGCTCTATTCTGCAGGCACCTCTTTGTCATCTTCCTGCAGAGAAGGCATTCCGAAGACAGATGATCTGGTTTATCCATCTTGAAGGAAAAAGGGGCCTAAGGCCCAAAATGGTGCCTATGCACCTGGAGGACAAAGACCCTCAGTGAAAAAAAACAGAATTTGTTTTTTTTTAAAGAAAGAAATAGAAACAGAAGAAACACTGACGATGCCGGTGCTAGCATCGATGGGAAGGCAGATGTGACCACAAAAGAAGTAAATTTTCTGCGGTGATAGGAATTTCTCCCTGTCGACTGCGGAAAATAAAAAAGTGAGGTGGGAGAGCTGGAAAGGCGGGAAGGCAGCTACGCAGGTGCAGTGGGATGCTCCCAAAAGCTTTCCTATAGGATGCTGGGGAGCATTCCCATGCAGGCTCCGTCGGTGCCGACATTACCCATATGTGAAGACTACATTCCTGCTTGTTTCTGGAGATTCAGAGTTTCTTTTGTCATCCAGCGATTTTTGCTTTATCACCTTTTGTAGAGGCTTTTCACTTTCAAGCACAACTTTCTTGATGTCATCCCATAATTCTTCTGGTGCTCTGTCATTTGTATCCAAAGTGGCAAATCTATTTTGCAGGTAGTCTTTAAATACAGCGTAGTTACTCACCTGTAACAGGTGTTCTCCAGGGACAACAAAAATTAGTTCTTACTTATGGGTGATGTTGGCACCGATGGAGCCCGCCCAGAGCAATTCCCCAGCTTTCAAAGAAAGCCTTTGGGATTGCTGCCATGCATGCGTGATCCTCTTCCCATCCAAGGGTGCCATCTTGCTCAGTCAGGTCCCTTAGCTCAAGCCCTACCAAGCAGATGGCAAGGGAAAGCATAGTTACTCACCTGTAACAGGTGTTCTCTGGGGACAGCAGGAATCAGTCCTCACAGATGGGTGATGGAGCTGACGGAGCCCTCGTGCGGAGCAAATCCCCAGCTTTCAGAGAAAGCCTTTGGGAGTTGCCATCACGCCTGTGCGGTCCCCTTCCCGCCCAAGGGTGCCACCTTGCTCAAATGACATAGCTAAAAGATGGCAAAAAGAACAAAATATAATAACAGTAGGAATGCAACTCCAAGGGGAGGAGGGAGGATGGGGAGGACTGATTCCTGCTGTCCCCGGAGAATACCTGTTACAGGTGAGTAACTACGCTTTCTCCGGGAACAAGCAGGAAATCAGTCCTCAAATATGGGACTCCCCAGCTATAGGCTACCGAGAATCCATAGCTAAAAAAAGCTCCTTCTATGAGAGCCACAAGCAGCCACAATAGAAATCGAACTAAGGTAATAGCACTCCAGTAGCCTGAACACAAAAGGGTCTGAGGGCAGGAGTTGCCTAGACCTCAAAAAGGTTACGGAGTACAGCCTGGCTGAAGGCACTGTCCCGTCGGGACTCCCTATCCAGGCAATAATGGGTTGCGAAAGTCTGACTCGAAGAGCAGGTGGTGGCCCAGCAGATGTCTGCCAGACAAACAGAGCACAAATGAGCCACTGATGCCACCATGGCCCTGACCCTATGGGCCGTGATACGACCCTCCATCGGAAGCTCGACTGCCTTGTATGCCAAGGCAATACAGTCTGCTACCCAGGTGGACAGCATACGCTTTGATACCGCTACCTCCAGCTTATCTGGGTCATAGGATACGAAAAGCTGAGAAGCCTTCCGATGCGTTTGCGTACGCTGAATAGAGAAGACCAATGCCCTCTTACAGTCCAGGGTATGCAGGACCATCTCTGCCCGAATGACATGCGGCCTGGGAAAAAAGGTACCACACAAATGAAAAATCGGTCAGTTTTATCAGAGCGATAATTTGTCAATATTTTTCTAAATGACTCTGAATTGATGTCTGAAAGTACAATGTATCTTACAATATGACTTTAGGAAGTGTTTTATTTATATTTCGAACTCTTACTTATAGCGACTAGCGGGGTCTCAGACTCAGGGCAACCAAAAAACTTCAATGTATCATTGGATTAAGCCCCTATTACATCAATGACCCTTTTTGCATAGTCACTCTTCACGCCAACTCTTATATAGTGAAATAATAAACAGTGCTTAGCTTTCGTTGTTTTCCCCAACGATATCAACCGCGCTTCTCATGCGTTTCACCCAATCCGGTTTCATCAGGGGGGAACTTTGAAAGCACTGAAAAGAAACGATTTCCAAGTTCAATGAGTACTTACTTTCATAATAATTCTCTCTGAGTTCTATTACCTCCAACTAGCAAAAAAACGAACAATAACAGTCCACATACCCTTTTATATTCCAATATTTCTTTCTAGCAAAAGGAGATATCAGCTACAGCCACTGTCTGCGCCTACCGGCTTACCAGACGCCGTGCATGCGGATCGCATTTTATAAACGTCAGTTGCAGTGACATCAAAGTGGGAAAACCTGGTGATAATTTATACACAGGCTTCCCATTCGACTCTAGAATTTAGTCCTTCAGGGGATATTGTGTTTAATTTGTAAATCCAACGTTGTTCCTGCCATAATAACGTTTGTTCTTTTGATCTTCCTTATTTCACTGTTATAACTTGATCAATGCAGAAACACCGTAATTCATTGTAAGTGTGTTGCAATTGTAAACAATGGTCCAATATAGGAGCTTCGCACTTTTGACATTTAAGTCTACTCTTATGTTCATTTATCCGTACCTTTAATGCTCTGATGGTTTTACCTACATATATTAGGCAAAAGGGCACAAAATACAGTAGATAACGTATGTAGATGTGCACGATGTCTGATTGTGTAGGCGATATAGCCTATCGTGATATTGGAATTCAGTTAATTCATTAGTAATGTGGCAGATATTGCACTCTCCACATCTTGTATGGCCCCATTGGTCAGGGGCTTCTTGTACTCGGATTGGCCGTACTACCGCTGGGCTTAATATTTCCTTTAAGTTCTTATGGCGTTGCCATACACACCGAACTATTATGTTCTCCAAACTAGGAATACTAGTGAGAATATTCTCATGACATTTTATGATCCGTTTTAAACTCGTGCTCAACGGGGAGTACTTTGTAACAAAGATAATACATGGGTTAGGATCAAGAGACACTGGTGGTTTCAGTTGTGGATGAAGTAAGAGATCCCGATTACTATATAATGCCCGTTTATAGGCCTTATCGATAATCGTATGTGGATATCCCCGATTGTAAAAATTTTGTTTCAATAATGAAGACTGCTGTTTAAATTCTTGTAGCTTGTTGCCACCTCCTGGCTGGGCATATAGCCGGGCAGCAGGAGAGTGTCGCCTTGTTGCCCTTGGAATAAGGTTCACCAATATGTCTACCAGCTAGGGTTGCTGGGTACTGTAGTTTACTTATCCTATCAGTCAAAGTAGTGTGTCCACAAGTGGTTAGGCGAAAACAGAGAATATTTTATTTTCTTGGGATATTTCCCCTCGCATCAAATTTAACAGTGCTAAACTCAAAAATGGATTCTTCTCCAAAAACAAAGAATAAAGCTCACAAGTTGTATTCACAGGTAGGTCAGTTTTAAGCAGTTAACGTTGACACCGGAACTGGCTTACAAAGCCCATGCTGTAAACTTTCTTTAAAGCAAGTTAACTTCACAGGAAGACTGTTCTACTCACAGCTTCCTCACATACAGACAGCTTCAAAATGTCCATTAAGTTTCCATTTCACTTCCAGGCATATAGGAGAAACAGCTTGGCTTAAAACCTCCAGTTATTTTCCTTTGCTGTATCTTTCATTCAAACAAGCTTCACTACTTTAAACATTCATTCATTCACATATGCTTTAGGCTTCAGCACACCTCCGGCTTGTTTGCCCTACAAAATGAGCATTGTATTTCCTCAGGCTCATTACCATAAGATTCTACTTCCATCTCCTCTACCGATTCATTACAGCAGTTCTCAGAGGGTACCTGGTCGTAGAGCTTACTACTCTGCTTCTGCAACAGTTCATTTAATTTTTCTAGCAATAGTTTCTTCTGCTCTATTTCTTCAGAGAGACTTAGATTAGGGAATGCAGACAAGCTATTCTCTCTACTTTTACAGCTTAGCTGGCTAGCTGAGTTACTTCCTCCAGTAGGAACTAACTCCTTCAACTTTCTCTTATGCAGGGATTCTGGAACATACACTTGCCTGAACTCTGGGCCTCTTAGTTGTTCCACTCCTTCCTGCTCAAAGCCATGCTGCCTTCTCTCATCAAACGCTTGCCTTCCTCGTGGCAATTTCCCAGTTAGCTGTGTCTGCCTTGGACCTGTTGCTCCTAGATCCCACAGCTCGTCTCTGCTCTTAGTTCCAGCTCTGCTTGAGCCTCCCAAGGCTCCTCTGCTGCTTTCCGGAGCTCCTCTCGAGACTCCTTTCCTTGCACTCGTGCCTGTCCTCATGCCTGTTCTCTTGCCGGTTCTAACTGACTGTTCAAACACAGTAGTTTTAAACTGATCTTTCTTAGGGACCACACCCTTCTCCCAGCACACGTGGGAGCTGCTAGGATTCCACCTAGCTCTGACGTGCTGACATGGGCGGGGCTTGATGCTGGCTGCACTCTGACTCAGAGGTTCTTGGTTACTAGGGAAACCCGCCATTCCATTTCCTCTGAACTGCCTTCGTCATCACAAGCTCCGTGCAGTTTCTGCGATATCGCACAAACTGCGAGAGGGGTAAACTATCCCGTAGTTGTACTGGATGGGCACTACTGTAATGCAGGAACATATTTCTATCAGTCTCTTTCCTGTGGACCAAAGTAGTCCAACCATCTCTACTTCGTCTTATGGCAACATCCAGGAAGGTGATCCTCTCTGTATGAAAATTGAACATAAATTTGATATTAGGATCTCTAGTGTTAATCCAATGAAAAAATTCTTCTAAACGTTCTATTGTTCCTTGCCATAATATAAAGACGTCATCGATGTATCAAGCCCATAATTTAAAATTTTCTTTATATGGTGATATGTCGACTTCTTTCAAAACGTTGCATGTACAAGTTAGCTACCCCCGCCAATTGATGATATAAAACATCGAACACAAAAAGGTTTTCTGACACTGTCAGAATAGTTATTTCTGATAAGAACTGCAACTGGTGGTCTGATAAATCGCCTCTGGTGGTTAAAGCTTCCATCACACTAGCATGTGCCTCCATTTGTGGAATTACTGTATATAACGAAGTTACATCTAGAGTGGCTAAAATAACATCCAACAATAATGCCAGTGGAGCATGTTTTTGTAAAATCTGGAGAAAATGAGTGGTATCTTTTATGAAAGACAGAATCGTTGTCATTAATAGTCTTAAAAAGAATCTATATACATAGAGAGCGGTTCAAGCAACGAACCTCTTGTGGAGACTATGGGTATGCCAGGGGGGGGGGGGGTTTGTTACACTTTTATGGATCAGTGGGACCAGATGAAATTTTGCAGTTGCTGGTTCCAATGGATTTAAAAAATTTCCATTCTTTTTTCGTAATTATTTTAGCCTCTAAAGCCTGTAGAGTAATTTCTTTAATCTTATCTTGAAGAGTTCTAGTAGGATTAGTTCGCAGGACCTCGTACGTATGTGTGTCTGCTGTCGATGTGCTTCTGCAAAATACTGGTTGCGATTTTGTATTCAAAGTAGACTCACTTTCAAAATTTTACTAATTACATTCAAAGCCTTCAAAGAACTCTCATCTTCATCAATATCAGACATGATCCAAACACCACCCCTCAATAGAGACAGAAGGTCAGTGGCACTCAATACTCTGTTGGTCCCTAAATCAATATCACAGTGTACCAAAACTACTTCAGACAGGGCCTTTTTATTCTGTGAACCAAGGTGTTGGAATAGCCTTCCTCAAAACATCCGAGCAATACCAGACCTTGTGCAGTTTCGCAAAGCTTTGAAACATTACCTCTTCCTTTTATCTTATCCAGTAAACAATAATGACATCTCAACCAACCCAAAGACCTTCCACTCATACACATACAATACAGATACCCCACAAACCACATACACACAAAACTGAAGCCATGATGATATTATGACTATGTTTATTAATTATTTACCCTGTTATCCAAGTTATATTCTCCTGTTTTCTGTAAACACAAAGTACTGTTGAATTGTGTATCTCACTGTTTTTTGTGAACCGCGCTGATGCTTAATAGTGCGGTATATAAGAGTCTATAAATAAATAAAAATAAATAAAATAAATAACAATTCCACCTCCCTTGTCTGCTTGTCTAATAATTATGTCAGGATTATCCTTCAGAGCTCGCAGGCCCATATGTTCCAATTTTGTAATTCTACTCTGAACATTCCGTTTAGTACATTCTACATGTTGCATATCCTTTATTAATTCTCTGTACAGTGCTAACGATGGATGTAAAGGGCCTGTTGCTAGTTGGAGGTAACAGAACTCAGAGAGAATTATTATGAAAGTAAGTACTCATTGAACTTGGAAATCGTTTCTTTTCAGTGCTTTCAAAGTTCCCCCCTGATGAAACCGGATTGGGTGAAACGCATGAGAAGCACGGTTGATAGCGTTAGGGAAAACAACGAAAGCTAAGCACTGTTTATTATTTCACTATATAAGAGTTGGCGTGAAGAGTGACTATGCAAAAAGGGTCGTTGATGTAATAGGGGCTTAATCCAATGATACATTGAAGATTTTGATTGCCTTGAGTCTGGGACCCCGCTAGTCGCTATAAGTAAGAGTTCGAAATATAAATAAAATACTACCTAAAGTTATATTGTAAGATACATTGTACTTTCAGACATCAATTCAGAATCATTTAGAAAAATATTGGGAAAAAAGGTAGGCAGAACCACCTCCTGAATGAGGTGGAACGAGGAGACCACTTTCGGAAGGAACTTGGGATGCGTGCAAAGCACCACCCGGTTCCTATAGAACCTGGTGTAAGGCCTTTCTGACACTAGGGCCTGGAGCTCACTCACCTTGCAGACGGACGTGAGAGCCACCAAGAAAACCACTTTCTAAGAGAGGTAGCGTAGATGGCAAGTAGCCATCGGTTCAAAGGGCAGCCCAGTAAGCTGCCCTAACACCACATTCAGATCCCACTCGATTGCTGGGGGGCGGACCCGGGGTTTCAAGAGAAGCAAGCCCTTCAGAAACCGAGAGACCAAGGGGTGGGCGGAAAGGGGCTTCTCCTCCACTGGGAAGTGGTTTGCTGCCAAGGCACTGAGGACTTGAAAGAGTTGGACGAGGCCCAAGTCCGAGAGGTAGAGAAGGTATTGCAGGACCACCCCCACCGGGCAGAAGGGATCCACCTCCTGCTCCCCGCACCATAATGCAAACCCGCGCCACTTCAAGGCGTAAGCCTGTCTAGTCGACGGCCTCCGGGAGGCCAGCAAGACCTCTTCAATATTCTTTGGACTAAGAAGCGTATTGAGAACTACCCTTTCAGCAACCATGCCATCAAGTTGAGGGACCTGAGATTGGGGTGCAGGAGAGTGCCCCCCTCCTGAGATAGAAAGCAGGGGGGAACCCCAAGGGAATGGGAGCCTCCATCACTGCAGAAGAAGCAAAAACTAATACAGAAGGCCCACAGCCCATGATATCAAGAAAGCATCGGCGGCCACCTTGTGCGGCTGCGGCTGCCTGGAGCAGAAGCGGGGCAACTGGTGATTGTCCGGACTCACAAATAGGTCCATCACCGGCCACCCCTAGGTCTGGAAGAGCCAATTTGCTACCCCACGATCCAGCTGCCATTTGTGGGGCTGGAGAATCCTGCTGAGCCTGTCGGTCAGCCAGTTGTCCTGGCCCGGCAGATAGACTGCTCGGAGACAAATGCCATGCCGGACTGCGAAGAAGCACAGGTCCAGGGTTTCCTGATATAGGGGATGGGACCCTGTACCACACTGTTTGTTCACATAGAACATGGCCACTTGGTTGTCTGTCTGCACCAAGACAGGTTCATGGGCCAGGAGCTCCCTGAAAACCTCCAGGGCTAGGCGGATGGCACGGAGTTCCAAGAAATTGATTTGTTGGGTCCTCTCGCTCGGGGACCAGATTCCATGAGTACGAAAACCTTGGCAATGGTCCCCCCAACCCAGCAGGGATGCATCTGTGGTAAGGCCCCTCGTATGCAGAGAAGCCTGGAAAGGCATTCCCGCCTCCAGGTGATGCGGTTGGAGCCACTAGGCCAGGGACCACACCAAACACCTGGACACTTTGACCCTGTCCTGGAGGTGCCCTGTGGCCTGGGACCACTGGTCTCTGAGACACCATTGAGCGGTCCGCATGTGGAGGCGAGCTTCCGGGGTCACATGGACTGTGGAAGCCATGTGCCCGAGGAGGCGCAGGAATTGTCTTGCTGACACTACAGGCCTGCGACTCACCTGTCTTGCCAGAAGCCTGCTTGCTCTGTCTGAAGGCAGATAGGCCCTTGCCTGAAGGGTGTTGATCCTGGCCCCAATGAACTCCAGTTGTTGAGTCAGAGTGACCCTGGACTTGGGGTAGTTGAATACAAACCCTAGGTATTGCAGCACATGGATGGTGTGAGATGTGGCCTGGTGGACCTCAGTGGCTGCAGTGCCTCTGATGAGCCAGTTGTCTAGGTAGGGGATGACAAAAACCTCTTGGAGCCTGAGAAAGGCAGCTACTACTGCCAGGCATTTTGTGAATACCCTGGGGGCCGAGGCCAGGCCAAAGGGGAGTACCCTATACTGGTAGTGACTGCCCCCTACCACAAAGCGCCTGTGGTCTGGGTGTATTAGGATGTGTGTGTACACATCTTTTAGGTCTAAGGAGCATAGCCAATCTCCCTGGCGGAGGTAAGGCAGCAATATTCCAAGGGAGAGCATCTTGAACTTCTCCCTCACCAGGAATTTGTTGAGGTTGCGCAGGTCGAGGATAGGTCTGAGGCCTCCTGTCCTCTTTGGCACCAGAAAGTACCTGGAGTAGAAGCCCCTGCCCTGCAGGTGGTGGGGCACAGGTTCTACCGCCTGATCCTCAAGAAGATCCAACTACTTCAGAAGAAAGTCTCGGTGAAGGGGAGACCTGAGGGGCACTCCTGGAAAGTAAGGAGGAGGCACCTGGGCTAGGTGAAGAAGGTAGCCCTCGCGGACCACCTGTAAGGCCCAGGCATCTGTGGTAATGGCTGTCCACCTGTGGGCATACAAGGCAAGCCTGCCTCCTGTGATCTGCCTTGCTCCTGTGGGAAGAGGGGCCATGCTGCAGGAGTCAAAAGCCACTGCCAGGCTGGGCCGGAGCCGGTGCCTGGGGTTTAGGGGCATTCTGCTTACGTGGGCCATGTCCCTGTCCCTTGGCCTGCTGCCCCTGTTGGGGAGCCGGGGAGGCCTGAAAATGGGGATAGCTTCAGTAAGCAGCACCTTTCCTCGAGTAAAAGGGCTTTTTAACCGAGCCCTTCTTGTGAGAAGGGGAAAAGATCTTCTTGGAGAGCTGTGTCCTCATCATGTACTCAGTCTCCAGCTCTGTGGACTTGCCGGTCATGGGTTTGCCAAAGAGATTCTCCCCCTGGCATGGGACAACGACTAACTTGTCCTGAACCCATTGCTCGAGGTCAGATAACTGCAGCCATGCCTGGCGGCGTGCACCGATGTCCGCCGTGGCTACCCGGGCCACCAACTCGAACCCATCATAGGCTGCCCGAGACAAACTTCGAGCACTCACAGACGCCTTTGGACAGGCCCCTGAAGCGCCGCAAAGGTTCCTCGGAGAGACCAGCTGAGAACCTGGAGAGTTCCTTCGCTAGGTCCTTCAGATACATGCCCATGTACAGCTGGTATGCCTGGATCTGACAAGTCAGCATTGAACCCTGGAAGCACTTCCTGCCGAGGTACCAATGACATAGGAAAATGTGGTAGGGAGGTTCTGGAGGCTAAATTTAGGCTTTTAGGTAGGAAATTGAAATCCAGAACTTCCAGGGTAGCATTCTCTGAAATGCTTCCCGTTCCACGTGCAGGGCCCAAAAGGCAGGCAGAGCTCTGGAGTCTCAATGCGTGGATGAGACAATGGTGCAGAGATGAAGGGTTTGGATTTGTTAGGAACTGGGGAACATTCTGGGGAAATGATTAAAATCATACAGAAATTCTGAGTCTATTTGTCATGCCTGTAGTTTGTGAAGGTAGTCTGCTGTTCTGTTTTCTCCTATCTGTGCTATCACTTTGTCTATCTGTTTCTCCTACTCTGTCCTATCTTATTAATGGCGTTCTTTTCTTATTTTCCATAACATAAATGTAGGATTGTAAACCGCTCTGATGCTTCTGGCCTGAGCGGTATATCAAATGTAATAAGCATAAACATAAAGGAGGGGCTCTTCCGAAGGGATGGGCTTCACCTTAACCGGGATGGAACCAGGCTGCTGGCGTCATTGTGGATAACATGTTAAAACCCTCGGCCCAGTGTGCAGCGGCAGCCAAGAGAGCAAATAGAATGCTAGGTATCATAAGGAAAGGAATGGAAAATAAAACAAAAGATATTATAATGCCTCTATACTGTTCCATGGTGAGACCGCACCTTGAATACTGTGTGCAATTCTGGTCGCCGTATCTTAAAAAGGATATAGCGTTATTAGAAAAGGTTCAGAGAAGAGCCACCAAAATGGTAAAGGGGATGGAAGGATACTCCTATGAAGAAAGGCTAAAAAGGTTAGGGCTCTTTAACCTGGTAAAGAGACGGCTGAGGGGAGATATGATAGAAGTCTATAAATTAATGAACGGAGTGGAACGGGTAAACGTAGATCGATTGTTTACGTTATCAAAATATAGAAAGACTAGGGGACATGCAATGAAGCTACAGGGTAAACTATTTAAGACTAATAAAAGAAAATATTTTTTCACTCAATGTGTAATTAAACTCTGGAATTTGTTACCGGAGGATGTAGTAAAGGCTGTTAGTGTAGCTGGGTTTAAAAAAGGTTTGGACAAGTTCCTGGAGGAAAGGTCCATAAACCATTATTAAGAAGGGACCCAGGATATCAATGCTTGACCCAGTACAAGCATTGTGGAACCTGTGTCTTTTGGGGAAACTGCTAGGTATGTATGACCTAGATTGGCCACTGTTGGAAACAGGATACTGGACTTGATGGACCTTGGTCTCACCCAGTATGGCATATCTTATGTTCTTATGGCATCCAAATAGCGGGCCTCCCTACCGGGAGGCACGAAGGAGTGCATCTTCTGGCTCTTCAGCCTGTGCATGGCTGATTCTACAACCATGGAGTTGTGCGGCAGTTGCGACTTTTGAAACCCAGAGCTCCGGTGGACTCGATACATCGAGTCGAGCCGTTTGCTGTTCACCGGCACCAATGCCGAAGTCTCCCACATGCGGAGCATCAGTCATTCCAGGATCGGAGGCATGGGTACAGTAAGGGCCTCCCGAAGGGGTCCTCATACTGGAGAATCTCGAGCTTGTCGGCTCGAGGATCCTCCTCGGACTCCATGGCGAACACCAAAGCCTTGGACATATCCTGCATGAAGTCCAAGAACCTCATGTCTTCCGGTAGGGACATTCTCCGAGGCTCAGACACCGGATATAGATGGAAATTTGAGACAACCTTCGGTAGGGATGGGTGTGGAGGACCACCCTGTTCCCACAGAACCTGGTGAAGGAAGCCTCAGCCATGAGGGCCTGAAGTTCGCTGACTCTGCGAGCCGGTCAAAGCCACCAGGAAGAACACCTTCCAGGAGAGGTGCCAAAGTGAGCACGTCGCCATCAGCTCGAAGGGTGATCGTGTAAGCTGCATGAGCACCACATTGAGGTCCCACTCCGCCAGAGGCGGCTAGATGGGAGGCTTGGAAAGTAAGAGGCCTCGCCTGAAGCAGGAGACCAAGGGCTGCCCCGAGAGGCGTTTCTCCTCAACGGGGAGGTGGTTCGCCGAAATGGCGCTCAGGTGTACCCTGACCGAATTGGATTTCAACCCTGCTTTCGAGAGGTGGAAAAGATACTGAAGAACCCATTGGATAGAGCAGGAGAACGGATCGATCTGGAGCTCACAGCACCAGATTGAGAAGCGTTGCCACTTAAAGGCATATGCCCGTCTCGTCGAGACCTTCCTCGATACAAGGAGAACCACCACGACCTGCTCCAGGGAGGTGCAGCGGGGCTAAGGAGACCCATTCAGCTGCCAGGCTGTAAGGGACAGCGAGACCAGGTTCAGGTGGAGCACCCGACCCTCCTCCTGCGTTAGCAGGTCCTGGGCACAGCCCAGGGAGACCGGAGGATCGGACGAGAGCCGGAGCGGGAACCAAGACTGTCTAGGCCATGAAGGAGCCGTGAGAATCACTGAAGCTCGGTCTCGCTGAACCTTGTGGAGAGCCCTCGTAATGAGGAGTGGGTGGGAAAGCGTAAAGAAACCCGGAGGTCCAGCTTAAGAGGAACGCATCCAGGGCCACCCTGCTTGGGTGTGGAACCGGGCCGCAGAAGCGGGGAAGTTGCGTGTTCACCAGGCTGGCGAAAAGGTCCATGGATGGGGTCCCCCACAGAATAGAACAAGAGGTCGGCGACCTCCGGATCCAGAAGCCACTCATGTGGGCAGAGGATCCTGCTGAGTTTGTCCTTGAAGACATTCTCCTCGTCTGGGAGGTAGACCGCTCGTAGGGTCATCCTCTGCGAAACACAAAGGAGCAAAGGAGGATCGCCTCATGGCAGAGGAGGAGGGATCTTGTTCCCCCCTCCTTGTTTATGCAAAACATGGCTACCCAGTTGTCGGTCTGCACAAGCACTGACTTAACATAAGAATATAAGATATGCCATACTGGGTCATACCAAGGTCCATCAAGCCCAGTATCCTGTTTCCAACAGTGGCCAATCTAGGTCATACGTACCTAGCAGTTTCCCCAAAAGACACAGGTTCCACAATGCTTGTACTGGGTCAAGCATTGATATCCTGGGTCCCTTCTTAATAATGGTTTATGGACCTTTCCTCCAGACACTTGTCCAAACCTGTTTTAAACCCAGCTACACTAACAGCCTTTACTACATCCTCCGGTAACAAATTCCAGAGTTTGATTACACATTGAGTGAAAAAAATATTTTCTTTTATTAGTCTTAAATAGCTTACCCTGTAGCTTCATTGCATGTCCCCTAGTCTTTCTATATTCTTAAAACGTAAACAATCGATCTACGTTTACCCGTTCCACTCCGTTCATTAATTTATAGACGTCTATCATATCTCCCCTCAGCCGTCTCTTTTCTAGGTTAAAGAGCCCTAACCTTTTTTGCCTTTCATGGAAGGAGTATCCTTCCATCCCCTTTACCATTTTGGTGGCTCTTCTCTGAACCTTTTCTAATAACGCTATATCCTTTTTAAGATACGGCGACCAGAATTGCACACAATATTCAAGGTGCGGTCTCACCATGGAACGATATAGAGGCATTATAATATCTTTTGTTTTATTTTCCATTCCTTTCCTTATGATACCTAGCATTCTATTTGCTCTCTTGGCCGCCGCTGCACACTGGGCCGAAGGTTTTAACATGTTATCCACAATGACGCCTAAATCTTTTTCCTGGTTGGTGGTTCCTAATGTGGAACCTTGCATCGTGTAACCATAGTTTGGGTTGTTCTTCCCTAGGTGCATAACTTTGCACTTGTCCACATTAAATTTCATCTGCCATTTTGATGCCCAGTCTTCCAATTTATCAAGATCCTCTTGCAATTTTACATAATCCTCTTGGGTTTTAACAACTTTAAATAGTTTTGTGTCATCTGCAAATTTGATAACCTCACTCGTTATTCCACTTTCCGGGTCATTTATGAATATGTCAAAAAGCAGCGGACCCAACGCAGATCCCTGGGGTACACCACTATTCACCTTTCTCCATTGGGAAAATTGGCCATTTAGCCCTACCCTCTGCTTTCTATCTTTTAACCAGTTCCTGACCCACAGTAGTACACTGCCTCCTATCCCATGACGTCCCCCTCAGACAGCCCTCGAAGGCCCTCAGGGCCCATCGGACCACCCGAAGCTCGAGCAGATTGATCTGCTGCTGAGACTCCTCAGGCAACCACTGCCCCTGGGTGCAGAATGCGCCGCAGTGGGCTCCCCAACCCAGCAAGAAAGCATTCGTCGTCAGGACGAGCTCATGCTGTGGGGTCTGGAAGGGCACTCCCTGAAGGAGGCTTCGGGAGTCTCGTCACCAATACAGGGAATTGTGGAGACTGCGGGAGAACCAGATAGGGTCTCTGAAGTGGCCAGAGGCCTAGCTCCATTGAGCCCTGAGGCACCACTGGGCTGTCCGCATGTGCATGCGGGCATGAGGGACCACATGGGCGGTGGAGGCCATGTGTCCTAGGAGGCACAGCATGGCCCGTGCTGTAATCCAAGCCCTGTTCTGGACCTGGGCTGTTATGGCCCAGAAGCAGTTTGCACAGTCTGCAGGCAGGAAGGGGGTCGCTTGCTCCGTGTTGAGGCGTGCGCCGATGAACTCCATGGTCTGCACCAGTTCTAGGTGGGACTTGGGGTAGTTGACCAAGAAGCAGAGGCCTTTGAGGAGAAGGATCGTGTGCAACGCTGCCAGGTGGGCTTCGCTGGCTGAGGTCCCGTGACGAGCCAGTCATCAAGGTAGGGGAAGATGGGTATGCCCTGCCACCTGAGGGAGGCAGCGGCCATGGAGAGACACTTCGTGAAAACCCGTGGTGCAGACACGAGCCCAAAGGGAGCACCCTGTATTGGTAGTGCTCCCCCTGCACTCTAAATTGAAGGTATTGCCTGTGTTGGGGGTGGACTAGAATGTGGGCATAAGCGTCCCTGAGATCCAAGGAGCATAGCCAATCGCCCTGCTGAAGGAAGGGCAGCAGGACGCCAAGCAACAACATTTTGAACTTCTCCCGCACCAGAAACTTGTTTAGGTTGCAGAGGTTGAGGATGGGGCATAGGCCACCCACCTTTTTCGGAACAAGGAAGAAGCGGGAGTAGAACCCATTGCTTTGAAGATACAGCGGTACCTTCTCGACCGCCCACTGGGCGAGGAGTTTGACTAGCTCCCACTGCAAATAAGCCTGGTGCGAAGGGGAGCCAAGTAGGCTCCACTGGGGACAAGGGAGGAGGAAGCCTGTCCAGGTGACGACAATATCCGTCTCGGAACATCCAAAGGACCCAGGTGTCCGACGTGATCAACGCCCACTGCGGGGCGATAAGGGACAGGCATCCCCCCACCAGCAGAAGTGCTGCCGGGGGGTGAGAGGCTATGCTGTCGGCATCAAAAGCCCAGGGCGGGTTGGGGTGGCGCCGGTGGTTGGGCCTTGGGACCTTTAGGTTTGCAGTGGCCATGCACTCCTCCCTTCCCCTACGTGCCGGAAGCCGGCGCAGGGGTGGGCGGAAAGGGCAGCAATCCCCTGTACGGAAGCCCCTTTTCTTTGGAAGAATAGCTTATTGGTTGGCTGCTTCTTCCGAGGGAGAGAAGAGGTCTTACGCGAGAGGCGGGTCTGAGTCACGAACTCCGTTTCTATCTCAGCAGCCTTATCTTCCATGAGCTTACCAAACAGTTGTTCTCCGAGACAGGGAATGTCCAACAGCTTCTCCTGGAACGACGCCTGGCGTTGGGCCCCAATGCCGGCTGTCACCATTTGGGTGGTGGATTCAAATCCATCATATGCGGCACGGGAGAGGTACTTCGAGCACTTCGCGATGGATCTCAGAAGGGTTTGAAACCCGAGGAACAGGTTCACCCACGAGATGTGCGGAGAACCCGCCCAGCTCCTTCGCAAGGTCACGCAGGAACATGCCCATACACAATTGGTATGCCTGGATGCAGCATGTAAGCATGGACCCTGATAGGCTTTGTGCCCAAGGGCATTGAGGGCCCTAGACTCCCTGCCCAAGGGGACCGAAGAGTGCGACTACGGGCTCTTTTGCATCCGCATCGCCGATTCCACTACCATGGAAGTGTGTGAAAGCTGGGTCTTCCAGAAACCCGGGCCGCAATGGACCCTGTACATGGCGTCGAGGTGTTTGCTCACAATGGGGACCGAAGCAGGTGTCTCCCACATGCGGAAGAGCAGCCTGGACAAAATGGGAGGAACTGGGACACTAAGAGACTCCCGAGGCGAGGACTCATACTGTAAGATGTTGAGCTCCTCAGCTCGCGGCTCCTATTCAGCCTGTGTAGCCAGGTTGAGAGGCCTTGCCATGTCCCGCACGAACACTGGGAAGGATGTGTCCTCGGGCAGCGAACGCCTCTGAGAGGTGTGTGGGGACGGGTTCAAAGAGAGGTCCCTATGGGCAAAGGTCTCCGGGAAGGTATCCCTGTCAGACTCCCTGTCCAAGAGGTCCAAGAAGGAGTCCAACTTGGACTGATCGCCCCATCCAGCGGCCGAAGCCCATTTAGAGCCAGAGGAACAGAAAGGCGAGTGAGACAGACGCCAAGGACCCTCACAATGTCCACGGTTCTCAGGGGTTTCCAGGACGGGTTTGGGTATCCCTCTCGAGGGAACCTCGGTCTCGAAGCGCGGGCCAGCCGTGATGGGCAGCTAAGAAGGCAGAAACACTGCGTTCTAGTGCCAGCATTTGGGACTCCCACGTAGACGTGGCTCCCTGCGATGCCGACATCAGGGTTACCAGGTCAGGTGTGGAGGAGGCGAGCGGGCCCTCAATGGGATGACCATCAGGCGAACGGGCACCATCACCGGGGGCCTCTCTGTCTGTACGAGGTACCTTTCGAGGCCACTCCTTGTCCGACACGCAGGGGGGGGGGGCTGAGTGAGCACAGGAGCACTCGCGCTTGTCTGGAGCCCCTGACAGTGACTTTGAGGTCGTCTTCATCTTATGCCTCTCCACGTCAGGGGACCCCTGATCAGAGTGCCACCATGAACACGGATCCGAAGTGGGGTATCCCACCAGCCGAGGGACAACAGAGGGTGCAGGCAGGAATTCCGGGGCTACGTTCCGGAAAATAAGAGCATAAGATATGCCATATCACGTCAGACCAAGATCCATCAAGCCCAGTATCCTGTTTCCAACAGTGGTGAATCTAGGTCATAAGTACCTAGCAGTTTCCCCAACAGACACAGGTTCCACACTGCTTGCATTGGGTCAAGCAATGATATCCCGGGTCCCTTTTAATATAGGTTTATGGACGTTTGTCCGAGGAACATGTCCAAATCTTTTTTAAACCCAGCTACACTAACAGCTTTTACTATATCCTCCGGTAACAAATTCTAGAGTTTGTTTACACGTTGAGTGAAAAAATATTTTCTCTTATTAGTCTTAAATAGTTTATTGCATGTCCTCTAGTTTTTCTGATGACATAAACAATCGATCTACGTTTACCCGTTCCACTCCATTCATTCTTTTAAAGACCTCTAGCATATCTTCCCCTCAGCCATCTCTTTTCCAGGTTGAAGAGCCTTAACCTTTTTAGCCTCTCTTCATAGGGGTATCCTTCCATCCACTTTACCATTTTGGTGGCTCTTCTCTGTACCTTTTCTAATAACGCTATATCCTTTTTAAGATACGGCGACCAGAACTGCACACAATATTCAAGGTGCAGTCTCACCATGGAACGATGCAGAGGCATTATAATATCCTTTGTTTTATTTTCTACGGCGCCTAAATCTTTTTCCTGGGTGGTGATTCCTAATGTGGAACCTTGCATTGTGTAACCATTGTCTGGGTTTTTCTTTCCTAGGTGCATAACTTTGCACTTGTCCAGATTAAATTTCATCTGCCATTTGGACGCCCAGTATTCCAACTTATCAAGATCCTCTTCCAATTTTCCACAATCCTCATGGGTTTTAACAACTTTAAATAGTTTTGTGTCATCTGCAAAGTTGATAACCTCACTCGTTATTCCCTTTTCCAGGTCATTTATGAATATGTCAAAAAGCAACAGACCTAGCACAGATCTCTGAGGTACTCCACTATTCACCTTTCTCCATTGGGAAAATTGGCCATTTAGCCCTACCCTCTGCTTTCTATCTTTTAACCAGTTCCTGATCCACAATAGTACACTTCCACCTATCCCATGACTTTTTAGTATTGCCAAAAGCCTCTGATGAGGGACCTTGTCAAAGGTTGTCTGAAAATCCAGAAACACTATATCAACCGACTTATCTTTGTCTACCTGTTTATTCACACCTTTAAAAAAACATAACAGATTAGTAAGACAAGATCTTCCTTGTCTAAAGCCATGTTGGCTGTCTCCCATTAAGCCATGACTATCTACATGTCCATCTCTAGTTTCCCAGATCACCCCTGGAACCCTTTTTAAAAATCGGTGTTACACTGGCCATCCTCCAATCTTCAGGTATTACAGATGATTTTAAGGACTAGTCTTGAAGGACTAGAAAGGGGGACTGTTACTTCTGGAGAGAAATCTGCAACTGTGAGTATATACTTCTGGTAATTTTCTAAAAAGAATTCTTTGTATTAAGGCTACTTAATCTGTGAACCCACTGTTTTTTGTTGGATCAGTTAGGGCCTAGTAGCAGCAATTAAAGTTTGAATTTAAAACACAGAGGAGAACTTTCTAGTTACATTTCATACCCAGCAGAGAGCTTGTAGTTTAAATTTAATAGTCACTCAGGGCCAAGTAACAGCAAAGTACTTTTAGTTTAAATTTAACACACAGAAGAGAGCTTTCTGGTTACATTTGGAACCCAGCAGAGAGCTTGTAGTGTACATTTAATAGTCACTCAGGGCCTAGCATCAGAAAAGTACTTTTAGTTTTAAAACACAGAGAGCTTTCTGGTTAAATTTAGAACCAAGCAGAGAGCTTGTAGTTTAAATTTCATAAGAAGTTAGAGCCTAGCAGCAGTTAAGAGCTATAATTTAAATCAAATCAGAATTTAGCTTACCTCAGCAGCACAAGACAGGGTACTGTGTAGCAGCCCTCTTTTAATAAGTGTTATTTCCCACCCACACCTGGGATAATCATAGCTTTATAGGTACTTACACATCTTAAAAGACAGGAGGTGATTTCAGGTGAAGCTCATTACCCAAATCAGTCATACACTAAGGACCTGAGATTAATTAAGCTTCAGGTGAACAAGGTATATTAAACGTATTAGGTACAGTTTTATTGGTATAAATACCCATAGCAACCCCTAGTAAGTAAGAACTTAAAGATCTAGACACAAACTTTAAACTAAGATGCAGACAGCAGTCCAGCAGCGGGATGGGGGCTTTCCAGTCTTTTGCATTAAGTGTCACATGTATGATTTTCTCCCAGTTGGTGAGAGGTCTTACATGTGCACTAGGTGCAAGGAGCTCTTTGCTCTCAGGGAACAAGTCCGTTCTCTAGAGGCTAAAGTAGCAGACTTGGAAAACATAAGACAGACAGAGAGGTACATAGACGAGACCTACAGGGATATAGTCCTGAAGTCCCACCTCCAGTCTGGCAGCACCCCTCACGTGACAGGAGAGCATCACCCTGGTGTGGCAGGAAGTGATCCTGTAACTAGGACCTGTCCTCCAGGTGATGTAAAACCCTCTCACACCGAGGACGTTACTCCAGGGCCATGTGCCCATGAGGGAAGGGTTAGGCCAGCAGTTATAGTTGGTGATTCGATCATTAGGCATGTAGATAGCTGGGTGGCTGGTGGACGTGAGGATCGCCTGGTAACATGCCTGCCTGGTGCAAAGGTAGCAGACCTCACGCGCCACCTAGATAAGGTCTTAGATAGTGCTGGGGAGGAGTCTGCTGTCTTGGTACATGTCGGTACCAATGACATAGGAAAATGTGGTAGGGAGGTTCTGGAGGCAAAATTTAGGCTTTTAGGTAGGAAGTTGAAATCCAGAACTTCCATGGTAGCATTCTCCGAAATGCTTCCTGTTCCACGCGCAGGACCCAAAAGGCAGGCAGAGCTCCGGAGTCTCAATGCGTGGATGAGACAATGGTGCAGAGATGAGGGTTTTGGATTTGTTAGGAACTGGGGAACATTCTGGGGAAAGGAGGGGCTCTTCCGAAGGGATGGGCTTCACCTTAACCGGGATGGAACCAGGCTGCTGGCATTAACCTTTAAAAAGGAGATAGTGCAGCTTTTAAACTAGATATTAGGGGAAAGCCGACAGTCGCCCAAGAGCGGATGGTTCGGAAGAATGTATCCTTGAAGGATACTACCAAAAGCAGAGAGGTTCCACAAAAGAGTAAAGTAGCCCAAATGCTCTCAAGTATGGAGCAGACAGAGCTTAAAGATCCCAATTTACCCATGTCTAACAATAGCCAAATTAACATGAATAAAATACATTCTCTAAAATGCTTGCATGCAAATGCTATAAGTCTAAAGAATAAGATGGGAGAGTTAGAATATATAGCACTAAATGAAAGGTTAGATATGATTGGACTATCAGAGACATGGTGGAAGGAGGACAACCAGTGGGACACTGTGATACCTGGGTACAAACTATATCGTAATGATAGAGCTGATCAAATTGGTGGAGGGGTTGCGCTCTATGTTAGAGAGAGCATTGACTCAGAAAGGATTAGTTTTGCAGGAAACAAAATCTGCTGTAGAATCTATATGGATTGAAATTCCATATAAAAGGGGGAAGGCAATGGCAGTGGGGGTGTACTATCGAGCGCCTGGCCAGAATGACCAAATGGATGATGAAACGCTCAAAGAAATCAAGGAAGCTAACAAATGCTACAGCGCAGTAATAATAATGGGTGATTTCAATTAACCCGGTATCGACTGGGTCAGTGTCACGTCAGGGCATGCTAGGGAGATAAAGTTCCTAGATTAAATAAATGACTGCTTCTTGGAGCAGCTGGTTCATGAACCAACCAGAGGGGAAGCCATATTAGACCTAGTCCTTAGTGGAACACCAGATCTAGTGCAAGAGATAAGGGTGTTGGGGCCACTTGGCAATAGTGATCATAGCATGATCGCCTTTGATTTAATTAGTGGAGGAGGGATAGTAAGGAAATCCACAGTACTACCTTTTAACTTTCGAAAGGGAGACTATGATAAAATGAGGAAAACAGTTAAGAAAAAACTAAAAGGAGCAGTTACAAAGGTTAAAGATGTACATCAAGCTTGGGTGTTGTTGAAAAATACTATCCTGGAAGCCCAGACCAGCTGTATTCCACGCTTTAAGAAAAGTGGAAGGAAGTCCAAAAAACTGCCAGCATGGTTTAAAGGTGAGGTCAGAGAGGCTGTTGTTGCCAAAAAAGCATCTTTCAGGAAATGGAAAAAAGAGCCAAACAACGAAACCTGGAAACAGCACAAGCAACGGCAAGTCAAATGCAAGGCATTGATAAGGCAGGCAAAGAGAGAATTTGAGAAGAAGATTGCTGCGGAAGCAAAAACGCAAAATAAAGACCTTTTCAAGTACATTCGTATCAAAGTTCCTGTGAGAGAGTCAGTTGGTCCATTAGATGATAAAGGGGTTAAAGGAGCACTAAGAGGCGACAAGGCGATAGCGGAGAGACTGAATGAATTCTTTGCTTCGGTCTTTACTGAGGAAGATGTAGGGATGTTACCCATGACTGAAGTGGTATTTAAAGGTGCGGAAGAATTGAAGGAAATATCAATACATCAGGAAGATGTCTTACAACTATTAGATAAACTGAAGAGTAGCAAATCACCTGGGCCGGATGGTATATATCCAAGGGTGTTGAAAGAACTGAAATGTGAGATTGCAGACCTGCTATCAGTAATCTGTGAACTATCATTAAAATCATCTCTAATACCTGAAGATTGGAGGATCGCCAATGTAACACCAATTTTTAAAAAGGGTTCCAGGGGTAATCTGGGAAACTATAGACCGGTGAGCCTGACGTCAGTACAGGGAAAAATGGTAGAAACCATCATAAAGAATAAAATTACTCAGCATATAGATAGTCACAACCTAATGGGAGACAGCCAACATGGCTTTAGACAAGGAAGATCTTGTCTTACTAATCTGTTATGTTTTTTTGAAGGAGTGAATAAACAGTTGGACAAAGGTGAGTCAGTTGATATTGTGTATCTGGACTTTCAGAAAGCCTTTGACAAGGTCCCTCAACAGAGACTTTTGGCAAAACTAAAGAGTCATGGGATAGGAGGCAGTGTACTATTGTGGATCAGGAACTGGTTAAAAGATAGAAAGCAGAGGGTAGGGCTAAATGGCCAATTTTCCCAATGGAGAAAGGTGAATAGTGGTGTACCCCAGGGATCTGTGCTGGGTCCGCTGCTTTTTGACATATTCATAAATGACCTGGAAAGTGGAATAACGAGTGAGGTTATCAAATTTGCAGATGACACAAAACTATTTAAAGTTGTTAAAACCCAAGACGATTGTGAAAAATTGCAAGAGGATCTTGATAAATTGGAAGACTGGGCATCAAAATGGCAGATGAAATATAATGTGGACAAGTGCAAGGTTATGCACCTAGGGAAGAACAACCCAAACTATGGTTACACGATGCAAGGTTCCACATTAGGAACCACCACCCAGGAAAAAGATTTAGGCGTCATTGTGGATACCATGTTAAAACCCTCGGCCCAGTGTGCAGCGGCGGCCAAGAGAGCAAATAGAATTCTAGGTATGATAACGAAAGGAATGGAAAATAAAACAAAATATATTATAATGCCTCTATATCGTTCCATGGTGAGACCGCACCTTGAATATTGTGTGCAATTCTGGTCGCCGTATCTTTAAAAGGATATAGCGATTTTAGAAAAGGTTCAGAGAAGAGCCACCAAAATGGTAAAGGGTATGGAAGGATACTCCTATGAAGAAAGGCTAAAAAGGTTAGGGCTCTTTAACCTGGAAAAGAGACGGCTGAGGGGAGATATGATAGAAGTCTATAAATTAATGAACGGAGTGGAACGGGTAAACGTAGATCGATTGTTTATGTTATCAGAATATAGAAAGACTAGGGGACATGAAATGAAGCTACAGGGTAAACTATTTAAGACTAATAAAAGAAAATATTTTTTCACTCAACGTGTAATCAAACTCTGGAATTTGTAACCGGAGGATGTAGTAAAGGCTGTTAGTGTAGCTGGGTTTAAAAAAGGTTTGGACAAGTTCCTGGAGGAAAGGTCCATAAACCATTATTAAGAAGTGACCGAAGATATCAATGCTTGACCCAGTACAAGCATTGTGGAACTTGTGTCTCTTGGGGAAACTGCTAGGTACATATGACCTAGATTGGCCACTGTTGGAAATAGAATACTGGGCTTGATGGACCTTGGTCTGACCCAGTATGGCATATCTTATGTTCTTAATATTAGTTCACAGATTACTAATAGCAGGTCTGCAATCTCATATGTCAGATCTTTCAACACCCTTGGATGTATACCATCTGGTCCAGGTGATTTCCTACTCTTCAGTTTATCATATAGTTGTAATACATCTTCCCGGTATATCGAAATTTCTTTCAATTCTTCCGCAGTATCACCTTTAAATACCACTTCAGTCATGAGTAACATCCCTACATCTTCCTCAGTAAAGACCAAAGAAAATAATTCATTCAGTCTCTCCGCTATGGCCTTGTCCCCTCTTAGTATCCATTTTACCCCTCTATCATCTAATGATCCAACTGACTCTCTCACATATTTTTTGCTACCAATGTACTTGAAAAAGTCTTTATTATGCGTTTTTGCTTCCACAGCAAGCTTCTTCTCAAATTCTCTCTTTGCCTGCCTTATCAATGCCTTGCATTTCACTTGCCAGTGCTTGTGCTTTTTCCAGTTTTCTTCATTTGGCTCTTTTTTCCATTTCCTGAAAGATGCTTTTGGCAACAGCAGCCTCTCTGACCTCAGCTTTAAGCCATGCTGGCAATTTTTTGGACTTCCTTCCATTTTTCTTAAAGTGTGGAATACAGCTGGTCTGGGCTTCCAAGATAGTATTTTTCAACACCACCCAAGCTTGATGTATGTCTTTAACATTTGCAACTGCTCCTTTTAGTTTTTTCTTAACTATTTTCCTCAATTTATCATAGTCTCCCTTTCAAAATGTAAAAGGTAGTACTATGGATTTCCTTACTATCCCTCCTCCACTAATTAAATCAAATGCGATCATGCTATGATCACTATTGCCAAGTGGCCCCAACACCCTTATTTCTTTGACCAGATCTGGTATTCCACTAAGGACTAGGTCCAAAATGGCTTCCCCTCTGGTCAGTTCATGAACCAGCTGCTGCAAAAAGCAGTTATTTATTCCATCTAGAAACTATCTCCCTAGCATATCCTGCTGTGACACTGATCCAGTCAATACCGGGGTAATTGAAATCACCCATTACTGTGCTGTAACTTTTGTTAGCTTCCCTGATTTATTGAGCATTTCATCATCCATTTGTTCATTCTGGCCAGGCGGTCGATAGTACACCCCCACTACGATTGTCTTCCTCTTTTTACATGGAATTTTAATCCATAGAGATTCTACGGCAAATTTTGTTTCCTGCAAAATTATAATCCTTTGTGACTCAATGCCCTCTCTAACACAGCGCAACCCCTCCACCAATTTCAGCAGTTCTATCATTGTGATATAGTTTGTACCCAGATATCACAGTGTCACACTGGTTGTCCTCCTTCCACCATGTCTCTGAGATACCAATCATATCTAACCTCTCATTTAGTGCTATATATTCTAACTCTCCGATCTTATTAGACTTCTAGCATTTGCATACAAGCATTTTAGAAACGGAATTTTATTTCTATTCATCTGGCTATCAGTAGGCAGGGGTAATTTGGAATCTTTAAGCTCTGTCTGCTCCGTACTCAAAGGCATTTGGACTACTTTGGTCTTTATTGGAACCTCTCTGTTGATATGCCCAAACTTCATTCCTTCAAGGATACATTGTTCTGAACCATGTGTTCTTGGGCGACTCTCGACTCTCCCCTATTATCTAGTTTAAAAGCTGGTCTATCTCCTTTTTAAAGGTTAATGCCAGCAGCCTGGTTCCATCCCGGTTAAGGTGAAGCCAATCCCTTCAGAAGAGCCCCTCCTTTCCCCAGAATGTTCCCCAGTTCTTAACAAATCGAAAACCTTCATCCTTGCATCATCACCCACACAATGAGACTCTGGAGCTCTGCCTGCCTTTTGGGTCCTGCATGTGGAACAGGAAGCATTTTGGAGAACGCTACCCTGGAAATTCTGGATTTTAACTTCGTACCTAAAAGCTTAAATTTAGCCTCCAAAACCTCCCTACCACATTTTCCTATGTCATTGGTACCAACATGTACCAAGACAGCAGACTCCTCCCCAGCACTATCTAAGACCTTGTCTAGATGGCGCCTGAGGTCTGCTAACTTCGCAACAGGCAGGCATGCCACTAGGCGATCCTCGTATCCACCAGCCACCCAGCTATCTACATGTATAATGATCGAATCACCAACTATAATGGTTGTCCTAACCCTTCTCTCATGGACACATGGCCCTGCAGAAATGCAAGAGGGTTTTACATCACCTGGAGGACAGGTCCTAGCTACAAGATCACTTCCTGCCACACCAGACTGATGCTCTCCTGTCATGTGACCTCTCTCCTCCATGGGGACAGGGTTGCTGCCACACTGGAGGTGGGACTTCAGGACTATATCCCTGTAGGTCTCATCTATGTACTTCTCTGTCTTCCTTATGTCCTCCAAGTCTGCTACTCTAGCCTCCAGAGATCGGACTTGTTCCCTGAGAGCAAAGAGCTCCTTGCACCTAATGCACACCTAAGACTCCTCACAAACTGGGAGAAAATCATGTGTCACACTCAATGCAAAAGACGGGAAAGCCCCATCTCACTGCTGGACTGCTATCTGCATGGTTGTATTTAGATATTTAAGTTCTTTACTTACTAAGTTTTGCTGGGGATACTTATACTAATAAAACTATACCTAATACGTTTAATGTACTTTGTTCACTTGAAACTTAATTAATCTCAGGTCCTTAATGTATATCTGATGAGGATAAACAGCTGCATCTAAAGTGTGAATATGGCACCTCCTTTCCTTTTAAGAGGTTTAAGCACCTATAAAGCTATGATTATCCCAGAGGTGGGTGGGTGTTGGAGGGAGGGAGGGAGGGAAGGAAGACCTATGAAAAGCTGGCTGCTACAGAGTACCCTATCCTGTGCTTTTAAGGTAATCTGTAACTAATTTCCAGGGGGAGCCCCACAGACCTTGCTTGGATAGAGGGAGTCTTGGAGTCTAAATTTAACCAGAAAGCTCTCTTCTGTGTTTTAAATGTAAACTGAAAGCTCTTTGCTGCTACTAGGCCCTGACTGGCTTAACAAATACACTGGGTTCACAAATTAATCAGCTTTAATCTAAGGAAAGTGTAGTTACTCACCTATAATAGGTGTTCTCCAGGGACAGCAGGAATCAGTCCTCACATATGGGTGACATAGGCACCAACGGAGCCCTCGTGCAGAGCAATTCCCCAGCTTTCAAAGAAAGCCTCTGGGATAGCATCGCGCATGCACGGTCCCCTTCCCGCCTAAGGGTGCACAATCTTGCTCAGTCTAATGACATAGCTAGAAAAACGGAAAAAAGAATAAAATCAATAAAAGGACTGCAACTCCAGGGGAGGAGGGAGGGTCATGAGGACTGATTCCTGCTGTCCCTGGAGAACACCTGTTACAGGTGAGTAACTACGCTTTCTCCAGGAATAAGCAGGAAGTCAGTCCTCACATATGGGACTCTCTAGCTATAGGCTACCGAGAACCCATAGCTGAAAATGCCTCCCTCTAGAAGAGCCGCAGCAGCTGTGATAGGAATCCAGCGGAGACACAACACCCCCGGCAGCCTGACACCAGAGGGCCGGAAGGTAGGAATTGCCTAAACCTCAAATAAGTTGCGGAGTACCGCCTGGCCGAAAGCACTGTCTTGTCAGGACTCCCCATCCAAGTAGTAATGGGCTGCAAAAGTCTGGCTTGAAGACCAGGTGGCGGCCCGGCAGATGTCTGCCAGCGAAACAGAGCGCAAGTGAGCCACTAATGCGGCTTTAGCCCTGACACGGTGGGCCATGACTCAACCCTGCAACGGTAGGTCGGCCGCCCTGTATGCCCAGGCAATGCAGTCTGCCACCCAGGTGGACAACGTGCGCTTGGAGACAGATAGCCCCAGCTTACTGGGGTCAAAAGAGACGAAGAGCTGAGGAGCCCTTCGATGCCCCCGCATACGCTCCAAGTAGAAGGCTAATGCCCTCTTACAATCAAGGGTATGCAGAACCGCCTTTGCCCGGCTAGCATGCGGTCTGGGAAAGAATGTCGGAAGAACCACCTCTTGGTTGAGGTGGAACGGAAAGACCACTTTTGGAAGAAACGTGGGGTGGGTGCGCAGGACCATTCTGTTCCTATAAAACCATGTGTACGGTCTTTCTGAAACCAGAGCTTTTCGTTCACTCACTCGCCTTACAGATGTGAGTGCCACCAGGAACAGTACCTTCCAGGAGAGGAAGCGCAGATGGCAAGCGGACATCGGCTCAAAAGGTGGGCGAGAAAGCTGTTGCAAGACCACATTCAGATACCACTCAGTTGCCGGGGGACGCACCGGGGTTTTTTTAGTAGAAATAGACCTCCAAGGAATCTGGACACCAAGGAGTGAACCGAAAGAAACTGTCCTTCCACTGGTGAGTGGTGTGCTGACAAAGCACTCAGGTGGACCCTGACAGAGTTAGACTTGAGGCCTAAGTCAGAGAGGTGAAGCAGGTACAACACCACCACTGGTACAAGGCAAGAGAAAGGCTTTTCATTGGGTTGGTTACACCACACCTCAAACCTCCGCCACTTGAAGGCATAGATTTTCCTAGTGGACTGCCGTCCTTGAGGCCAGTAACACTTCTACGTTCTTAGGTAGGAGGAGAGGAGCCAGCACTACCCTTTCAGCAACCATGCCATCAGGTTGAGAGACCTGAGGTTGGGATGTAAGATAGAGCCCTGTTCCTGGGACAGGAGGTCGGGCCTCGCCCCCAGAGGGAGTGGGGTCTCCACTGCCAGCTGGAGGAGACGCGGGAAAGAGTAGTTACTCACCTGTAACAGGTGTTCTCCAGGAGCAGCAGGAATCAGTCCTCACATATGGGTGATGTCGGTGCCGACGGAGCCCCCATGCGGAGCATTTCCCCAGCTTTCAAAGAAAGCCTTTGGGAATGCAGCCACGCATGCGCGGTCCCCTTCCCGCCCAAAGGTGCCATCTTGCTCAGTCTAATGACATAGCTAAAAGACAGCACGAAAAAAGAAAATGAACTATATACAACTGCAACTCCAAGGGGAGGAGGGAGGGTCATAAGGACTGACTCCTGCTGCTCCTGGAGAACACCTGTTACAGGTCAGTAACTACTCTTTCTCCAGGACCAAACAGGAAGTCAGTCCTCACATATGGGTGACTCCCTAGCTCTGGGCTACCAGGAACCCAGGCTGAAAAATAGAGCTCCCTCTAGAGCCTCAGCAACAGTGAGAGAATCTTCTCGGAGACTACACCTGAATGGTAGCCCAACACCAGGGCCGGAGGGTAGGAGTTGCCTAAACCTCAAAGAGATTACGGAATACCGCTTGTCCGAAAGCACTGTCCCTACAGGACTCCCTCTCGAGGCAGTAGTGGTCCGCAAAAGTCTGGCTTGAAGATCAAGTAGCAGCCCGGCAGATGTCTGCCAACGGAACAGAACGGAAGTGAGCTACTGATGCAGCCTTCGCCCTGACCCGGTGGGCCGTGACTTGACCCTCCAGGGAGAGGCCGGCTGCCCTTTACGCCCAGGCGATACAGTCTGCTACCCAGATGGACAACGTACGCTTAGTGACAGGCAACCCCAATTTATTAGGGTCAAAGGAAATGAAGAGCTGAGAAGCCCTTCTATTCCCCTGCGTACGTTCTAGGTAAAAGGACAGCGCCCTTCTACAATCCAGGGTATGCAAGACAGTTTCGGCCCTACTGGCGTCCGGCCTGGGAAAGAACGTCGGAAGTACCACCTCCTGGTTGAGGTGGAAGGAGGACACTACCTTGGGAAGGAACTTAGGATGAGTCCTCAAGACTACCCTGTTCTTATAGAACCTGGTATACGGCCTATCCGAGACCAGGGCCTGAAGCTCACTCACATGCCTAGCCGAGGTGAGTGCCACAAGAAACAACACCTTCCAGGATAGGAAACGTAAGTGGCAGGTAGCCATCGGCTCAAAAAGTGGGCGAGTCAGATGCTGCAAGACCACATTGAGATCCCACAGTTGCCGGTGGACGAATAGGAGGCTTGAGCAGAAGCAGGTCTCTGAGGAAGCGAGACAGCACAGGGAGGCCCGAGAGGGATTGTCCATCCACCGGCGAGTGGTGAACTGAGAGGGCACTGAGGTGGACCCGGACAGAGTTGGACTGAAGTCCCAGGTTGGACAGGTGGCGCAGGTATTGCAATACCGCCAGGACCGAGCAGGAGAAGGGATCCTCCTGCTGTTGAGAACACCAAGTGGAAAACCTACGCCACTTCAGGGCATAGGCCTTCTGAGTGTAATGCTTCCTGGAGGCCAACACCACCTCTTCAACCTCCTTTGGTAGGAGCAAGGGAGCAAGTACTAGCCTTTCAGCAGCCAGGCCATCAAATTGAGGGATTTGAGGTTGGGATGCAAGAGGGACCCCTGATCCTGAGTCAGAAAGTTGGGTTGCAGCCCCAGAGGAATTGGAGCATCCACCGCCAACTGCAGAAGAAGAGGGTACCACGGCTGCCTGGGCCACCTGGGGGCTATCAGGATCACCGTGGCTCGGTCCTGCTGGGTTTTGAATAGAGTCCGGGCCACCAGAGGTGTGGGAGGAAATGCATACAGCAGGCCTTCTGACCAGGGGATCAGGAATGCATCTGCCCTCAGAGGATGCGGTTGTCTGGAACAGAACTTGGATAGTTGCCTGTTCAGTGGACTGGCAAAAAGATCCATGGTTGGAAGTCCCCACTTCAGAAAGATCTGGTGGACTACCCGAGGATCCAACTGCCACTCGTGAGGTTGCAGGAGTCTGCTTAGCCTGTCTGCCAGGTAGTTTTCCTGGCCTGGGAGGTAGACCGCCCTGAGGGTCATGCCCTGATTGATAGCCCAGGAGCAGAGAGCTTGTGCTTCCAGACACAGGAGTCGGGATCCTGTGCCTCCCTGCTTGTTCACGTAGAACATAGCCACCTGGTTGTCCGTCTGAACTAGGACAGACTGGTGAGAGAGGACCCGAGAGAAAGTCCGTAAGGCTAGTCGAATGGCTCTCAATTCCAACAGGTTGATCTGCTGGGCGGCCTCCCACAGAGACCACAGGCCTTGGGTGCAGGTCCCCTGGCAATGTGCCCCCCCAGCCTTGCAGGGAAGCATCGGTTGTCAGTACCTGAGTGTGTGGGGAGGCTCGAAAAGGTACTCCCCTGACCAGATTTGGGAGATGCCTCCATCAGCGTAGGGAGTCCACCAAGGGTTTGGACACCTTTATCCTGTCCGACAACTTCCCTGTGGCCTGTACCCACTGTACCCTGAGGCACCACTGAGTCGGCCTCATGTGCAGACGGGCATTTGGGGTGACATGCACTGTGGAAGCCATGTGACCTAAGAGCCGGAGGAAGTGTCTGGCAGAGACCAGAGAGTTCGCCTGAAACTGGCCAGCCAAATTCATCAGCCTGTGGGCTCTGTCCACAGGCAAATAGGCCTGTGCATGGATGATATCCAACCTCGCCCCTATGAACTCCACGCCCTGTAAGGGGACTAAAGTGGACTTTGGGAAGTTTATAACGAACCCCAGATGCTGAAGCAAGGATATGGTTCTGAAGGTGGCCTGCCTGGCCTCTTGTGGAGACTGGCCCCTGATAAGCCAGTCGTCCAAGTAAGGGAACACAAAAATCCCCTGGTTCCTGAGGTAGGCCGCAACCACCGCCAGGCACTTTGTAAAAACCATGGGGGCGGAGGTGAGGCCAAAGGGAAGCACTCTATACTGGAAGTGATTCCCTCCCACCACAAATCTGAGGTATTGCCTGTGACTTGGATGGATGAGGATGTGAGTATAAGCATCCTTCAGATCTAAGGAGCATAGCCAATCTCCCTGCTGGAGGTAAGGCAGCAAGATTCCAAGGGTAAGCATCTTGAACTTTTCCCTCTCCAGAAACTTGTTCAGATTTCTCAGGTCTAGGATGGGTCTGAGACTTCCCGTTCTTTTTGGTACCAGGAAGTACCTCGAGTAGAAGCCTTGCCCTTCCAGGTGGAGGTGGTGAGGCACCGGTTCCACCACCTAGTCCTGTAGCAGACCTTCCAACTCCTGAAGGAGTATGTTTCTGTACAGAGAGGGTCTTGGAGGCTCCCCTGGAAAGTAGGAGGGGGGTATCTGGGTGAAGTGGAGCAGATAGCCCTCTCGAAGATGCTTAACACCCAAGTATCCCCTGTGATGGCTGGCCACCTGTCTGCGTACAAGGTCAGCCGACCTCCTGTGCCCTGGAGAGGAGGAGAGGCTATGCTGGCATAGTCAAAAAACCCCTCCCTGCTGAGCAGGAGCCAGAGTAGGAGGCTTGGGAGCCTTCTGCCTATGGGGCCCATGACCCTGCCCCTTGGCCTGCTGGCCCTGTTGGGAAGCTGCAGAGGCCTGGTAGTGAGGGTAGGTTTTGTAGGCAGTGGACCTCCTCGGGTAAAAGGCCTTTTTCCCCAAGCCCTTCTTCTTCTGAGAAGGGGCAGAGATTTCCTGGACAGCCTTGTTCGGGTAAGAGTCTCGGTCTCGAGTTCTGCAGCCTTTTCAGCCATGGGCTTGCCAAAGAGGTTTTCACCTCGACAGTGGACATCAACCAACTTGTCCAGTACCCATGGCTTGAGGTCCGAGGATTGTAGCCAGGCCTGGCGGCATGCACCGATGCCGGCCCCTGCTATTCGGGCCGAAGCCTCAAATCCATCATAGGCTGCTCGAGAGATAAATTTCGAGCACTCTCGAATACCAGAAGACAAGGCCTTGAACCTCTGCAAGGGTTCCTCGGACAGACCAGCAGAGAACCCGGCAATTTCCTTTGCCAGGTCGCGAAGGTACATGCCCATGTACAGCTGGTAGGACTGGATGCGGCAAGCAAGCATAGAGCCCTGGAAGCACTTTCTACCGAGGGCATCCAGGTTCTGGGCTTCCCTGCCGGGAGGCACCGAGGAGTGCATCTTCTGACTCTTCAGTTGATGCATGGCCGATTCCACAACCATGGAGTGGTGCGGTAGCTGTGCCTTTTGGAACTCGGGGCTCTTGCGGACTCGATAGATGGAATCGACTCGCTTGCTTAGAACCGGCATCGAGGCCAGCGCCTCCCACATGCAGAAGAGCAACCATTCCAGCATCGGAGGAACTGGTACAGTAAAGGCCTCCTTGGGAGGAGAGTCATACTGCAGGGCCTCGAGCTCCTCGGCTCGAGGCTCCTCCTCGGGATCCGCCGGGAAGGCCAAGGCTTTGGCCATGTCCTGTATGAAATCCGAGAACCGGGTATCCTCTGGGGGGGACCTTGTCCGAGGCTCGGATCATGGTGAGTCCGAGGGGATGCACCGAGTCCGGAAGGTGTCCGGGGACTCCTCTTCCTCACCCTCGGCTTCCAAACGGGAAGCCGAGGGTGACCTCAGCCGAGGATCGACGAGTTCGCATGGTCTCGAGGATCCGCTCAGCCTCCGGGATCGACTTGGACGTCGAGGTCCCGGTGGTCGGGGCAGATGCGCTGGTGAGGCCGGCGATCAGCACCCGCTGCTGCTCCATGAAGGCAGACAATCTGCTCTCCAAGGCCGTCAACCTGAGTCCAAGCTCAGGAGACCCAGCAGCCTCCGACTCGGGCCCCAACAGCGTCGGGCCCAACGTTGGCTCCCCCGCAGAGTCCACGAGGACTACAGTACTCACGTGACTCGGAGCCTCCGACTCTACACGAGGATGCTTTGCAGGCCTCTCCGACTCCGAAGACCCGGGACGGCGATTGGGGCTATGCGACCTGGCCCTTGAGGGGCCAAGAGCATCCACAGATGCCGCGCTCACGGGTTTCTTCTTCCTTCAGTGCTCCCTTGAGGGGGACTCCCTCTCAGAGGAGCCCCGACGATGCCCGGGGTCAGACTCCCGAGACGTCGAGGCCTCTGACGAAGTCCGGACCCATCCAGACGCAGAGTCGGAGAAGATCCACTCACGCTGGTGCTGACGGCTCCTCAATACCTTCGAGGACATTTTGCCACAGGGACTACAGACCTTAGGATCATGGTCAGGCCCCAGGTACCAGAGGCAGCAGTCATGTGTGTTGGTGAGATACATCAGTTTCTTACACCGATCACACTTCTTAAAGCCACTGGCAGCCATGGGGGGAAAAAGGGCCCCTGCAAGATCAAAAAATCGGTCTGCCAGGGAAAAGAAAAATTGTCGCGAACGCAGTCTCTAAGGACAAAAAACGAAAAAAGAGATCCGGGCTTGGCACCGGTGTACCGAGTCCAGGCGGGAAACGGAACCGATGTCGAACCGAAGAAGAAAAAAAACTCGTCTCAACGCAGGAAAATCCACTTTTTCCACGGGTGACAAGGAGACACGTCCGTAGGGCTCCGCGGAAAAAAGATGACTGAGCAAGATGGCACATTTGGGCAGGAAGGGGACCACGCATGCGTGGCTGCATTCCCAAAGGCTTTCTTTGAAAGCTGGGGAAATGCTCCGCATGGGGGCTCCATCGGCACCGACGTCACCCATATGTGAGGACTGACTTCCTGCTTGGTTCTGGAGAAACAAGGTTGTCCTGGCCACCTGGAGGCTACCTGGATGATCGAGGCCTTGTCCCGCAGGATTTTGAACAGAGTTCAGGCCACCAGAGGCGTGGGAGGAAACGCATACAGGAGGCCCACAGACCAGGAGATCAGAAAAGCATCGGCAGCCATCCTTCGGGGATGTGGCTGTCTGGAGCAAAAGTTGGGCAACTGATGATTCTGCGGGCTGGCGAAGAGATCTATGGACGGATGTTCCCAGCAGAGGAAGATCTGCTGGGCCACTTCCGGATTCAGTTGCCATTCGTGAGGTTGAAGAATTCTGCTTAGTTTGTCTGCTAGGCTGTTTTCTTGAACATGCAGGTAAACCGCCTTGAGAGGCATACCCTGTCTGATGGCAAAGGAGCAGAGAGTCCAGTGTCTCATGGCACAGGATACGGGACCCTGTCCCTCCCTGCTTGTTCACGTAGAACATAGCCACCTGATTGTCTGCACCAAGACCGACTGATGTGAGAAAATATGACGGAAGGCTCTAAGAGCTAGGCGTATCGCTCGTAGCTCTAAGAGGTTGATTTGTTGTGTCCTCTCTTGAGGAGACCACAACCCTTGAGTGCATGAGTCCTGGCATTGGGCTCCCCAGCCCAGCAGGGATGCATCTGTCGTCAGGTCTCTTTAGTACGCTGGAGGCTGAAAAGGCACTCCTCCCAGCAGGTTGGGTGGCTGAAGCCACCAAGCCAACAACTTCAACAGTCGTTTGGACACCATTATCCTGTCTCGGAGTCGCCCTGATCCCGGAGGCACCACTGAGCTGTTCTCATGTTGAGACGGGCGTTTGGAGTCACATGCACCATGGAGGCCATGTGTCCTAGAAGGCGCAGAAAATGCCTTGCTGATATCTGAGACTTGTGGCTGATTTGGTTTACTAGCTCCAGAAGCCTCTGTACCCTGTCCTCTGGCAGGTAAGCCTTTGCTTGAATGGTGTCCAGCCTCGCCCCTATGAACTCTAAGTTCTGTTTGGGGAGCAAGGTGGACTTTGCCTGATTTATGTTGATAGTGCGAGCTGTGGCCTGTCAGGCCTCTTGAGGCGACAGGGCCCTGATGAGCCAGTCGTCCAGATACGGGAAGACGAAGATTCCCTGGTTCCTGAGAAAGGCTGCCACACCCACCAGACACTTGGTGAACATCCTGGGGGCGGAGGCTAGGCCAAATGGAAGTACTCTTTACTGAAAATGGTTTCCTCCCACTAAAAATCTGAGATATTGTCTGTGGTCTGGATGTATAAGGATGTGAGTGTAGGCATCCTTCAGGTCTAAGGAGCATAGCCAATCTCCCTGTTGGAGGTAAGGCAGCAATATTCCAAGGGAAAGCATCTTGAACTTTTCCCTCACCAGGAACTTGTTTAAGTTTCGTAGGTCGAGGATGGGCCTGAGGCCTCCTGTTCTCTTTGGTATCAGAAAATACCTGGAGTAGAAGCCTTGCCCTTGTAGGCTGTGGGGCACCGGCTCCACCGCCTGATCCTCTAGAAGACCGGCCAACTCCTGTAAGAGGAGGTTCCTGTGTAGAGGGGGTCTGAGAGGCTCCCCTGGGAAGTAGGAGGGAGGTACCTGGTTGAAGTGGAGCAAATAGCCCTTCTGGACTATTTATAGGACCCAGGGATCTGTAGTGATTGCTAGCCACCTGTGGGCGTACAGGGCCAGCCTTCCTCCTGTGCCAAGTCTCATCCCTAGCTGGAGAGAGACTATGCTGTGTGGTGGTCAAAAAACCCCTACCGGCTGGGAAGGAGCTGGTTCCTGAGGCTTGGGGGGTCTTCTGCTTATGCGGGCCATGCCCCTGTCCCTTGGCCTGCTGCCCCTGGTGGGAAGCTGGGGAGGCCTGGTGAGTGGGGTAGTTGCGGTAAGTAGCACCCTTCCTCGGGAAAAAGGGCTTTTTACCCGAGCCCTTCTTTTTAGAAGGGGCAGAAGTCTTTTTGGATAGTCTTGTCCGGATCAAGTAATCGGACTCGATTTCGGCAGCCATTTCAGTCATGGGTTTGCCAAAAAGGCTGTCACCCCGGCATGGGACATCGACCAACTTGTCCTGTACCCATGGCTCTAGGTCCGATGACATTAGCCATACCTGGCGTCGGGCCCCGATGCCGGCTGCGGCTACTCGGGCCAAAACCTCGAAGCCATCATAGGCTGCCCGAGACAAACTTCGAGCACTCTCGAATCTCCGTGGACAAGGCCTTAAATCGCTGCAAGGGTTCCTCGGAGAGGCCAGTTGAGAACCCGGCAATCCTGCAAGTACATGCCCATGTAGAGCTGGTATGTTTGGACACGGCAGGACAGCATCGAGCCCTGGTAGCACTTTCTGCCAAGGGCGTCCAGGTTCCGGGCTTCCCTGCCAGGAGGCACCGAGGAGTGCATTTTTTGGCTCTTGAGCCTGTGCATGGCCGATTCCACAACCATGGAGTTGTGCGGCAGCTGTGCCATCTGGAACCCAGGACTCTTGCGGACTCGACAGATGGAATCGACCCGCCTGCTGAGAACCAGCATGGAGGCCGGTGACTCCCACATACGGATCATCAGCCGTTCCAACATCGGAGGAACCGGTACCGTAAGGGTTTCCCGAGGGGGAAAATCATACTGGAGGGCCTCGAGCTCTTCGGCTCGGGGCTCCTTCTCGGTGTCCGCTGGGAATGCCAAAGCCTTGGCCATCTCCCTGATGAACTCTGAGAACCGGGTATCCTCCGGGGGGGGGGGGGGGGGCCGTCCCCGAGGCTCGAACTCCAGCGAGTCCGATGGGACACACCGGGTCCGGTGGGTGTCCGGGGACTCTTCATCTTCCGTTTCTCATGCAGAGTCCTCCGAGGAGGAATCGATGGGCTCTGGCCGTGAGGGCTTCGGTTTCGACTGGGAGGTCTCAAACGGTCCCCAAACAGGAGGTCAAGGGAGACCTCGGCCGAGGATCGACTCGAGTCCGAAAAGTCTCAAGGATCGGCTCGGCCTCCGGGGTCGACTTGGACGTAGAGGTCCCGGTGGTCAGGGCAGATGGACCGGTGAGACTGGCCATCAGCGCCCGCTGCTGCTCCATGAAGGCAGACATGCTGCGCTCCAAGGCCGCCATTCTGAGACTGAGCTCAGAAGGCTCCGCAGCCTCCGGTTCAGGTCCCGACGCCGGTTCTCCCGGAGTTGAGTCAACGAGGACAAAAGCAGTTACCTTCCTCGGTGTCTCCGGCTCCGTGCGAGGTACCTTTGCCGGCCGTTCTGACTCCAAGGACCCGGGGTGGCAGTCGGGACTCCGCGACCTGGCCCGTGAGGACCCAGGCCTATCAGAGGTATCCAACGATGCCGCCCTTGCGGGCTTCTTCTTCCTCCGGTGTTCCCTTGAGGGAGAACCCCGTTCAGAAGAACCACGATGATGCTCGGAGTCAGACAGCTCCCGAGACGTCGAGGCGTCTGACGAGGTCCGGACCCGGGTGGATGCGGACTCGGAGAAAATCCTTTCACGCTGCTGCTGCCTACTTCTGAGTGCCTTACAAGACATCTTGCCACATGGGCCACAGGCCATCGGGTCATGGTTGGCCCCGAGGCAGCGGAGACAGCAGTCATGTGTGTCGGTGAGGGACATTAACTTTTTACACTGATCACACTTCTTAAACCCGCTGGCAGCCATCGGGGGAAAAAGGGCCCCTGCGAGGTCAAATGACCGGGTTGCCAGTGAAAAAGAAAAAAAGGTGCGAACGCTAGTCACTAAGGACAAAAACCGAAAAATACTGACTGGACTCGATACCGGTGTACCGAACCGAGGTGGGAAGGGGAACTGGTGTCGAACTGGGCCGAAGAAAATAATCTTCAGGAGATTTGACGCACTTTTTCCACGAGGGAATTTGGACCACGTCCATTGGGCTCCGCGAAAGGGAGACTGGGAAAGATGGCATCCTTGGGCGGGAAGGGGACCGCACATGTGCAATGCAATCCCAAAGGCTTTCTTTGAAAGCTGGGGAATTGCTCTGCATGAGGGCTCCATAGGCGCCGACGTCACCCATATGAGAGGACTGACTTCCTGCTTGTTCCTGGAGAATTCCTTTTTCTCCAAGATTTAGAAAAATTCCAGAAGTAAATACTTACAATTGCAGATCTCTCTCCAGAAGATGTAGTCCCCTTTTGTAGTCCTTCAAGACTGAGAATCTCAGAACTCTGCCTGTGCTTCTAAGGTAAGCTGTGACCAATTTCCTGGCTGATTAACAACCCTTGCTTGCATAGGAGTCTTTCAAAATGGCCCTTTGATCTGCTACCTGGTTTTAACACCTATTTAAAAAATTTCACAGGTCTCTTGCCCCCTATGTATAAGGCCTCTTTGTAAAGGTCTATAGAAATAATTTATTGCTCAAAAAATACTGATCCTGTTTTGCCCTTTATGCTAAGCTATATTCTGATTTGATTTAAATTAAATTAAAGCTCTTTGCTGCTACTAGGCCCTGACTGAGTATTAAATCTAAACTACAAGCTCTCTGTGGGTTCTAAATTTGACCAGAAAGCTCTCTTCTATGTGTTAAATTTAAACTGAAAGCTCTTTGCTGCTACTAGGCCCTTACTGATTTAACAACTACACTGGGTTCACAGATTAATCAGCTTTAATCTAAAGAATTATTTTTTCCCCAAGATTTAGGAAAATTCCAGAAGTAAATACTTACAAATGCAGATCTCGCTCCAGAAGTATCAGTCCCCCCTTTTGTAATCCTTCAAAATGTCATCAGACTTCTGCTTATGACTTAGCAGGGCTTTGGAGGACATTTTCTTGCAAAGAGAGCAGAGCTCCGGGTCATGGTCGGCCCCAAGACACCGAAGACAGCAGTCATGGGTGTCCGTGAGCGACATGTTTTTGGAGCATCTGTCGCATTTTTTAAAACCGGTGGCCACTAAGGCAAAAAGGGCCCCCGCTAGGTCAAAGACCTTTGCGGCCAGCGGTTGAGGGAAAAAAGGGCGCGAAGCCCGCAAAAAGGAAAATTTCACACGAAAGGACGTCCCCTCGCTCAAAGGAAAAGAAGAGCATGGGCAGGATGGGTAGAGGACCAGTGTAAATGGAAAAAAAGACAGGCCAGAGGCCGAAAACGAAATACTTTTTCCGAGGGACGAGGGCGTGCATCTGAAGGGCTCCGAGGTAAAAAGGAGACTGAGCAAGATGGCACCTTTGGGTGGGAAGAGGACCACGCATGTGTGGCAGCAATCCCAAAGGCTTTCTTTGAAAGCTGGGGAATTGCTCCGCGCGGGCTCTGTCAGTGCCGACGTCACCCATAAGTGAGGACTGACTTCCTGCTTGTTCCTGGAAAATAAGTATTTTGTATAGACTGAGGAAAATGGAGAGAGAAATAGAAGTAACTTAACATGGCTACATAATAAATGTAGCCAAGGCACTTACCCAAAGGTTGTGCCAGTTCCTATCTTGGTTATTACAGTGAGCGTAAAATCGCCCTCCCGATCGGGCATGTATGTAGATGGCACAATGATGTATTCCCCCAGAGAAAGCCTGAAGAGATGACTCACTTCCTGGGAATAGCAGTGAGGCACACAGCTGATCAGTGGCTCCAGCAGATTCCAGTCGCTGCTGAGATTCTGCAGAGAAAGAACATCAGAGGATCACTGTTCCCTCTAAGCTGTGCGCGTGTGCGCGCGCACACACCTCACTGAGCGAGCGCACATACTTTACAACAGAGCACACAAAAATTACGGTTCTGATTCTGATAGAAAACAACACAGACGTCTTAAAATTTAAAAGTTCTTATGTATTTATGGTTTTCACAAGTTCTACAATGTTTTCTAGTGCAATCAATGTGGTGTACATACTGTATTCTGATGTGTAGTCAAATTTTAAAGTATATAACTCCGAGTGTCGTTATTTATTTTATTTATTTATTTAACATTTCTTCTATACCGCGCTATTAAAATCAGTGCGGTGTACAATGAACAAAACATACTGCAATGCATACAAGCAACATTGAGTTTACAAAGAACAGGGAAAGATAATACATGGGATAACCGGGAAAACTATGTACAGTTAACTTTATACTATATATATACTTTAATTATATACAATATTCTATACTCGATTGGATATTGTGCGTGAATTCCTGTGGGTGGAGCAGGTAAATGGTTATCTTGTTTATCTTGTGGGCTATCGTGTAGTCTAACCATTTTCTGGTTGTATTAGAGTGTTAAGGCATCTGGGGTATGTGGGAAGCTTGGTAGATGTGTGAGTGTCCAGGATAACTTCTGGGTAACATTTTGTGAACAAATGTTATGTGGCGCACAAAAATTTAACCTTCCTTCAAAAGCTGCACAGCTGATATTTTATGCGCACACAGCCTACAGAAAATTAGAGGGAACATTGCAGAGGATTATGTGATATGAAACACTAACATTCATATGCTGAAATCAGAAAAAAAAATCATCAACCTGGGCAAATATCCAGCTCTATCAAGGGATCAACTTATTATTATTTATTTATTTGGCATAAATTTGTATACCGCTACTTCCAGCGATCAGCAGCGGTCAACATGTGAAACAAACAAGGGAGGATGTACAATACAATTTAAACATACAATATGATTACAGGAAGCAGTACACATCAAATTACATATGGTACAGTTATACAATTGATCAGAGGGGGGTAAAATAAAATTACAGAAAGGGCAGGGGGGTTGGAATATATACATATATACAATTTTACAGCACCATAGATTCATGAGTATTAACAATGAATATAGTCTTCTATGACCAGGAGGTTTAGGGGGTAGGTAGGCAAGGTGGGATAAGATATGAGATGAATCTGCCTAGGTAATGCCATAATGAGTTTGGAAAAGGTGGGTCTTAAGCTTTTTCCTGAAGTTCTTTAGGTCTTTGATCAGACGTAACTCATGGGGTAGCTGGTTCCAGAGAATGGGAGCAGAATACGTGTAGGCCAGGTTGCTCGTTCGTTCTTTGACTGCTCTTATGCTGCTTGGTACGCAGAGGGTGTTCAGGTTAGTGGTCCGTCTGCTTCTGTTGGGGGGTTGTGTGGTGATGAGGTTAGCGAGGAATGAGGGGGATATTTTGTGGATGATTTTGTATGTTGTTACTAGTACTTTGTATATTATTCGTGCAGAGATGGGGAGACAGTGAAGCTCAATCAGGACTGGTGTGATGTGATCTACCAGGTTTTTATTCATGATAATCCTGGCTGCTACATTTTGTGCCATTTGTAGGATGATTAAGGTTTTCTTCGGTAGACCTTGCAAGATGGCGTTACAGTAGTCAAGGTGGGGAATGATAAGAGCTTGAGCTACTGTTCTGGTCCGAGTGGTCAATGATGCTGCGTAGAGGTTGTAGAACTCTCAGCTTGTGAAATATTGCTCTGTTGGCTATCCGGAGGTGTTTGTCCATTTTTAAGTTAGCATCAATCAGTACGCCTAGATATTTGATCTCATTTTTCGAGTGATACGTTGTGATAAGGAAGCTTATCATAGCTCAGGAAGGGGCTATAGAAAAGGTGAAGTGTCTCTGAACAAGCAACCTGTCAGTGCTGGTAGAAATGAGAAAACAGAATTTTGCCATAAAAGACTACCAGTCCCAGAATGCACCAGGTTTCCAACAGCCATTAGAGGAGCTGAAGTGGGGAAACGTGTGTTCAATCAGGAGGGCTATGAGGTAATCCCTAAGCACTCATCTCAAAGGGCAGGGCCTGATTCAGCACAGCTGTGCTGTGTTAGGGAGGAGCACTCATCCAGGCAGAATAAAGGTATAGTTTATTCTACAGATGACCATCTTCATGATCACCTTGGATATACAGAGAAGGATCATCAGTTTCATCTGAAGGATCATCAGAAGCAGAAGCCAAACCGGACGGACAGAGAGAGAAAGAGACCCTTTGGAAGAAAGAGGAGGAAAGCCTTTGAGAGGTCTAGAAGAGTCCAAAGCAGTACGTATACTGGGAGGTATTCCAAGGGCCAGCATACACCATTGGACTGGGGAAAGCCAGAGGAATGGTGCTGCAGAGCTAGGAATCTCCAGACGCTACCTGTGAGGGAGACGGCTGCACGTGAAAGGGACCCTAAGACCCGTGCCAGAAGGTATGTGAAGAGAGATCCAGTGTCCAGGGATCTGGATTGGAAGGCTGGACATAAGAACTGGACTACATACTGGCCAGGCTATATAGAGAGGAACTCTAGCAGCAATGGAAGCTCAGGTATGAACACTGATCTATGCCCTAGCTATAACCTTGAAAGACAGCAGGGAAACAAGTATTCTCCTGAAAATGCTCCATTGAGAGATTCATCTGTGCCAATCCATGATATTGAACCCATGCTTGTTGAACAAGGGGGAATAATAGCAGATGAGGATCCTGTTTATATGGACTGCTCTCTATCTAAACTCCGTTGGTAACTTTCTGTTATAAAGTACAGCAACCATCACAAAGAAATACAAATTTGTTCTTTAATCTACTCAGAAAAGCTCCTGAAGCAGGATTTGACCCACACAGTGGAAGGCAAGCCATCTAAGGGGTTTCAGCTGGTAACTGCTAGCAATTAAGCCTTACCTAATTGCTTGTGAGCTAGGAGAGAATCACTTCTGTATCTATGTGGGAAGTAATCAGAAGTTAACCTGAAAAGAACAGTTTGTTTCTTGCTTTGTGACTTTTCATTTGTTATTTTCCTGATTTTGACTTTGTTTTTCCAAGTTAACACAGAAAGCAAGTTACCTAATTTATGTGCTACCAAGCATATCTGTGTTGGGAGAAATAACCCCATAAATAAATTTCTTATTGGCTTTACCCAAGAGCACAACTAAATTATTGTCAGCAGCTGTGTCTGGTGTGAATGAACTACATTGCCCACAATACCTTGCAAATCATATAGATATATGCACTTGACAAGACTGTGAAGATTCTCACCCAGGCAGCCGTCTGACAAATGGCGTAGTTTTTCGGATTGCTTTTGCACAAAGGGGATTTACTTGCTGAGGATTACAACTAAAGTTCAAGTTTAAAGCTGGAAAAAAAGATTTTCCCTCAACTACACTTTGGAGGAAAAGGGGTTGTTCCAGGAAGCTGTCCCAGGAGGAAAAGACCCTGTGCAGAGCTGGATTCATCACTAGCACAAGGTAATAAGTACCTGGACATGTCTAGTGGTGGATGGGAGTAAGCACAGGGGTAACTGAAAAAAAAAAAAAGAGTGTAGAAAAAAACACCTGTTTGGAAGGTGGTGCACTGTGTTTTTTTTCTTTGTATTTTCTTACAGGGTTCAAGATGGATTCAAAGGAACTAGCTCAGTGGATGGCAGCCCAGTTCAGCAGGCAGCAGGAGCTAGCACAGCAGGCTCAGGACACTGCTATGAGAGCCTTAATGGACCAGCAGAAGCCAGTGCTTGATCTGGTGCAAGCCCTAGTTCAGCTGCAGAGTCAAAGTGGAACAGATGCAAGACCAGCTGTAAATACTGGTACACCACATGTGGACAGTGTGGGACTCAATCAAGGGATTGGGGCATTTAGTTTTGGGAAGCTAACTCCAGATGATAATGTTGATGATTTTCTAGAGTCTTTTGAAAGAGTGGCACAAGCATTAGCATGGCCAGAGACCCAGTGGGCAGTAAGGCTGGCAGCCTCATTAACTGGAGAGGCGCTTGCAGCTTATAGAGCAATGCCAGCAGCCCAGGCTTTGAATTATAAGGATGTAAAGGCTGCTATTAGAGATCGCCTAGGGTTCTCTATTTCAGAGTATAGGCGAATGTTTAGAGCTACTACATTGAGAGTGGGTGAAACACCCAGGGCTCTGAGTCAGAGAATCAGAGGTTTAGCTGTAAAATGGTTGGAGCCTGAGCAAAAGACGGTAGAAATGTTATTAGATATTATAAAGCTTGAACAATTTATGTCTGGGGTGTCTAAAGATTTGCACACTTTCCTTATACAGCAAAATTGCCAAAATCTTGGAGAGGCAACCATGCTAGCAGAGAGATTCTTGGAAGCCACACAGGCTTGCCATAGAATGGGTGGCCCTCTGAAGATTGGTGCTGAGGCAAGATGTGCTGTATCAGAAAAGAGAATAATTAAAAATGTTTCTGAAAATGAATGTACTGTATCAAACCAGATGATACAGTGGAATAGAAAGAAATGTTTCAAGTGTGGAAAATGGGGACATTTAAAAAAGGGATGCCAGACACACACTAGCTTAATGGGTGTGGATTTAAAACAGCCCAAAGAAGGATTTCTTTTGATGGTTGATGTGCAAGGAATTACCACAAATGCTTTGTTAGACTCTGGGGCAGACCAGAGTATGATGTCAAAAAGGCTTTGGAAGAGGATAGAGGCCCAAGAAGGATTTGTGCCTAGAACCCCTGAAAGCCAAGTTCACATCAGATGCATTCATGGTGCTGCAACATCATATCCCATCTATAGGCTAAAGGTTAAGTGCCTGGGGGAACAAGAGGAAGTCCTGTTAGCAGTAGTGCCTAGGCTACCCTTTGATTTGGTTCTAGGAAGAGACTGGCCAAGATTTATGCAGGGTCTAGTGGAAGGACTAGGAAAGAAGGAGGGAGAAGGTTTAATGGTAATAGCTCCCGGGCCTTTATTTGGAAGTCCTCAGACCCCAGCTAAAAAGATGGTTAAGCGTCCAGAAGACCAAGCTACCCCAAAGCAGACATTCGTCCTAAAGTACCATAGGGTCACAGAGAAGGCCCAAGCTCCTAAGCGGGCAACCCCTCAAGCTGCTGGGTTTGATCTGTGCAGCATAGAAAATGTGACTGTACCTAGCCAAGGGAGAGCCCTGGTTGACACCGGTCTCCAAGTGGAAATACCTATTGGATGCTATGGGAGAGTAGCCCCAAGGTCCGGATTAGCCCTTAAATATTTCATCGATGTGGGTGCGGGAGTAATTGATCCCGATTACAGGGGCAATATTAAAGTTCTGTTGTTTAATTTTGGACAGAATGATTATCACGTGAAGACAGGAGACAGAATTGCCCAATTGATCTGTGAGAGGCTGGGTTTTCCACCTGTGGAGGAGGTCACATCCCTGGAGAATTCTGAACGTGGAACCAAAGGCTTTGGTTCTACTGATGTCAAAGGGGTTAAAAGCCTAGCTGCCACCTGTGCCCGAGAGAGGGAGGTGAATGAAGAGGAAGATTTGGGACCCCAGGTATCTGATTGTAAAGAAAAATCAGAGCCCCAAATAGGTGAGGACCTGACAGTGGTACAACAGGAAGAAATTAGGAAATTGCTTAAAGAATTCCCAGATGTGTTGACACCCATACCTGGGGAGACACATTTGGTTGCCCATGAAATAATAACTCCACCTGGGAAATTAGTTTGTCAAAGGCCATACCGCTTGCCTGAAGCCAAGAGACAGGAAGTAGTGGCACAAGTCCAGGAGATGTTGGACATGGGAGTAATAGAGGAGTCAAAGAGTCCCTGGAATAGCCCCATAGTCCTGGTGCCGAAGCCTGATGGATCTTTAAGATTTTGTATTGACTTCCGGCAGGTAAACGCCATATCAGTTTTTGATGCATATCCAATGCCAAGAATTGAAGAGCTGTTGGACCAGCTGGGACAGGCTCAATACTTAACCACCCTTGATATGACAAAAGGATATTGGCAAATCCCTCTCACCAGGGAGTCGAAGCCGAAGACTGCGTTCAGCACCCCCGTTGGCCTTTTCCAGTTCAAGAGGATGCCTTTCGGACTGCATGGAGCAGCGGCTACCTGCCAAAGGTTAGTGGATCAGGTACTTCGACCCCACCAAAATTATGCTTTTGCATATATGGATGATGTCATAATCCATAGTAACACCTGGGCGGAGCATCTGAAGAGGATCAGGGCAGTCTTGTGCTCCATGAAGCAAGCGGGAATCACTTTAAACCCGAAGAAGTGTGCCTTTGCAAATAGGGAGGTAAAATACCTGGGCCACCTAGTGGGAAGAGGAAAAATTAAACCTCTAATGAGTAAAGTAGATAGCATCAGGAATTTTCCTCCTCCAACAACAAAGAAACAACTAAGAAGTTTCTTAGGACTTATTGGATACTACCGCAGGTTTATACCGCAATTCGCAGAGAAAAGTGCAATTTTCACGGATATGCTGCGGAAGAATTGTCCAAACCAGCTAAAGTGGACACCTGAAGCTGAAAAAGCGTTTTCAGTCTTAAAAGGAAAATTGTGTACAGGACCGGTACTGAAAGGGGTGGACTTCAAGAAACCCTTTCTGGTTCAAACGGATGCATCGGACGTAGGGCTAGGAGCGGTTCTATCCCAGTGTCACGAAGGGGAGGAGCATCCTGTGATGTACCTGAGCAGGAAGTTGTCACCAGCTGAACAAAAGTATTCCACAATAGAAAAAGAATGTTTAGCTATCAAGTGGTCAGTGGAGGCGTTAAGGTTTTACCTTACAGGGAGAAAGTTCCAGTTGGTAACGGACCATGCCCCACTTAAGTGGTTGCAGCAAATGAAGAACCACAATGCCAGGTTGACACGCTGGTACATGGCCTTACAGGCATTTGATTTTCAAGTTGAACATCGTGCTGGGAAGTTACACAAGAATGCGGATGCCCTTTCCCGGATTACGGACTGTAGAGAAGAAGTTTCACCAGTTACACCAGTCCGTAATAACTTAAGCAGGGGGGTATGTGATACGGAAGCTTATCATAGCTCAGGAAGGGGCTATAGAAAAGGTGAAGTGTCTCTGAACAAGCAACCTGTCAGTGCTGGTAGAAATGAGAAAAAGCACAGTTACTTACCTGTAACAGGTGATCTCTGGGAACAGCAGGAATTAGTCATCACATATGGGTACGTCGGTACCGACGGAGCCCGCGCGGGAAAGCTCCCCAGCTTTTCAGATTAAAAGCTTTTGGGGCCTCCCACTGCACATGCGCGCTGCCTTCCCGCCTTCCTGACCAGCTCTCGTCAGTTCGAGTTTAAAGCTGAGACAATAGAGAGAGAGGACAGGAAGATAGATAGAGATACAACTCCTAGGGGAGGTGGGTGGGTTGTGATGACTAATTCCTGCTGTTCCCAGAGATCACCTGTTACAGGTAAGTAACTGTGCTATCTCCAGGAACAAGCAGGAATAAGTCATCACATATGGGGACTCCCTAGCTAAGATGCCTGGGAGATCCCCCTCCAAGGGTAAACCATCTTCGCATGGATCTCAGGCATCCATCCAGGGAAGGTGGGCAGGAGTTGTTTAAGTATGGAACAGGTGTTTGAGGACAGCCTGACCAAACAAGGCATCCCGGCGGGAGTCCTTGTCCAAGCAGTAATGGGCTGTGAAGGTATGAACCGAGGCCCAAGTGGCTGCTCGACAGATCTGATCTATGGACACAGAGTGAAGATGAGCCATAGAAGTGGCCATGGCTCTCACATTGTGAGCTGTGACATGGCCCTCCAGAGAAATGTTCTTACTCTGGTAAGCAAAAGAAATACACTGAGCGATCCAATTGGAAAGTGTACGCTTGGTGACTGGAAGTCCCAAATGAGAAGGATCAAAAGCCACGAAAAGTTGGGAAGACTTTCGATGTGGTTGAGTCCTGTTGAGGTAAAAGGCAAGAGCTCTTTTACAATCCAGAGTATGAAGGTTCCTCTCTGCACTGGATGCATGAGGAGCCGGGAAAAAGACAGGTAGATATACCTCTTGATTAAGATGAAAAGGCGAGACCACTTTGGGCATAAAGTGGGGATTCGTCCTAAGGACCACCTTATCATGATGAAACCTAGTATAAGGTGGATGAGCCACTAAAGCCTGCAGTTCACTGATGCGGCGAGCCGAAGTGACTGCAATAAGGAAAACAACCTTCCAGGAAAGAAATTTGAAGGAGGTAGAGTCCAAAGGCTCAAAAGGTGGCTTCATAAGCTGACCTAGAACTAGGTTCAAATCCCATGCTACCGGAGGAGGTCGGATGGGAGGTTTAGTTAGAGTCAGGCCTCTCATGAAACGTGAAACAAGAGGATGAGAGGAGACAGGTTGTCCATTTATAGGTTTTAAGGATGCTGCAATAGCACTCAAATGGACCCTTACTGAATTCGTCTTAAGGCCTGCATTTGAAAGATGCAGGAGATAGTCCAAGAGGGAATTCAAAGGAAGTGCTAGAGGGTCAAGACCCTGCTGAGCACACCAAATGGAAAAACGTTTCCATTTGAAAGCATAAGAACGCCTCGTGGAAGGTTTCCTAGAGGCATGAAGGATATCTGTCACAGGTTGAGAAAGATTAAAGTCTTGAAGACTTAGGCCTTCAGTAACCAAGCTCTGAGATGTAGGGATTTGGGGTTTGGGTGCCACAAAGTCCCCTCCTCCTGAGACAGAAGGTCTGGCGCAGCTCCCAGGTCCAGGGAGGATCCCTGGGAGAGATGCAGAAGTAGAGGGAACCACACCTGGCGTGGCCAGCGGGGAGCTATGAGGATCATAGTCCCGTGATCCCTCTGGAGCTTGAACAGAGTCTTGGATATTAGAGGAATGGGTGGAAAGGCATAGAGGAATTCCTGACCCCAATGCAGGAGGAAGGCATCGTGGGCCTGAGCTCCCTGACACTGAGTTCTGGAACAGAACCGGGGAAGTTTGGCATTCCACGGACTTGCAAAGAGGTCTATGTCCGGGGTCCCCCATTCCTGAAAGATTCTGCGTATCTGGTCCATATGTAGGGACCATTCGTGTGGAAGCAGAACTCGACTGAGTCTGTCTGCACGAGAGTTTTGAACTCCTGGAAGATACACTGCAAGAAGGTGAATTTGATGCTCTCTGGCGAAGGCCCATAATCTGAGAGCTTCGTTGCAAAGCGACAGAGAGCCTGTCCCTCCTTGTTTGTTTATATAGAACATGGCTACCTGATTGTCTGTCTGAACTAGGACAGTCAGGTTGACAAGGAGGGTATAGAAGACCTTGAGGGCAAGGTAAATTGCTCGCAGTTCCAGGAGGTTGATATGAAGGGTGGCCTCCTGTGGAGACCAAGTGCCCTGAGTGGAGAGGTTCTGAAGATGAGCTCCCCACCCTGTCTGGGAGGCATCTGTTGTGAGGGTTGCTTGGGGTAACAAAGGTTGGAAGGGGGCCCCCAACAACAGATTCTTGGTGGATGTCCACCATTGGAGGGACCAAAATAGACGGCTTGAGGTGAGTATTTGGTCGGAGAGCGCTCCAGATGCTTGAGTCCACTGGGTGGCCAAGGTCCATTGAGCTGCTCTCATATGCAGACGAGCGTAGGGCACCACATGTACCGTGGAGGCCATGTGGCCCAGAAGTCGCAGCATTTCCCGGGCTGTCAAATGACTGCTGGACTGAGCTTGGGAGGCCAAACTCAGCAGGCGTTGGGCCCTGACCTGAGGCAGGTAGGCCCTTGCAGTGATGGTGTCTAACTGGGCCCCTATGAACTCGAGAGACTGAGTAGGGATTAGTTGAGACTTGGGAAGGTTTACTACCAGTCCTAGATACTGCAGAAGACGCCTTGTGCGGTCCAGGGAAATTTGGGCCTGGGACTGAGAGGGAGCTCGGATGAGCCAGTCGTCCAGGTATGGGAATATGAAAATTCCCAGGCCTCTTAGAAAGGCAGCTACGACTGCCATGCATTTGGTGAACACTCGTGGAGCAGAGGCTAGACCGAAGGGGAGTACTCTGTACTGGAAATGTTTTCCCTGAAACAGAAATCGAAGGTATTTTCTGTGGGATGGGTGGATGAGTATGTGTGTATACGCATCCTTTAGGTCTAGAGAACAAAGCCAATCCTGACTCTGAAGGTATGGAAGGAGAATGCCCAGAGAAAGCATTTTGAATTTCTCCTTGAAAAGAAATTTGTTCAATTCTCTCAGATCCAGAATTGGTCTGAAGCCCTCTGTCTTCTTTGGTATTAGAAAATAAGGGGAGTAGAATCCCGTCCCCTGTTGAAGAAGAGGGACCTCCTCTATTGCCCCCTGGGCAAGGAGGGAGGAGACTTCCTGACCCAAGAGGGCCAGGAGAGATGGGGGAGAATTGAACTGCCTCACCATAGTATAAGGAGGAAGGTCGGAAAAATGGAGTTTGTAACCCTCTCTGATGATAGAGAGGGTCCATTGCTCTGATGTAATTTGCTCCCATCTGGGAGCAAAGTGAGCTAACCTTCCGGGTATGGTGAGGGGCTCTGGTTGTTCTAGAGCCAGAAAAGTTAAGTTCTCTAGGGGCAAGTCAAAACCCCTGAGGGGGTGGAGCCTGCTGAGGCGTAGCAGACGCCGCAGGCTTTGACCTTGCCTGTTTAGGTTGCTGACGTTTAGCAGCAAAACGAGGCTGAGAGGATTGTTGGCCAGTATTTGTGGAAAATCTGGACTTCTTGTAATAAGGCCTCTTAAAAGACTTCTTCTTGGCAGGAGTGGAGGTAGACTTAGAAAGTCTATCTAAGGTGGCATTTTCTGCATCCATTTGAGTGGCCTTAATTTGCCACTCCTCACCAAATAAGTTCTCACCTGTACAGGGCAGATTTCGTAAGCCATCTAGGACCCAAGGTTCTAGATCAGAAGCCTGGAGCCAAGCAAGACGTCGGGCTGCTATAGCAATGCCCGAAGCCCTACCAGCACCCTCAAAGGAATCAAAAGCTGCCCTGTTGGAGAACTTTGAAATATCCAAAAGGTGTTTCACCAAGGAAATGAACTGCTCCCTCTTATCCTCAGGGAGAAAGGGGGCAAAATGCCGAACTTTTAGAGCGATTTCACTGAGAAACATGCCCATGTAAAGACTATAGGAATTAATCCTGGCTATAAGCATAGTAGCCTGGAAAAGTTTCCTGCCAAAAGAGTCTAGAGTCTTACATTCTCGCCCTGGAGGAGTAGAAGAGTGCCTTTTGGTACTCTTTATCTTCTTCATTGCAGACTTCACCACAATAGAATGGTGAGGCAACTGGGTTTTTTGGAAACCAGGAGAAGGGGGGACACGGTACATGGTGTCCAACCTGCGAGAAGAAGGAGACAATGTTAGAGGAGCCTCCCATAAGTCCATCAAGTGTTCTTGAAGGATTTCATGGATAGGCAGGGTGACTGCCTCTTTAGGAGACTTAGAGTATCCTAAAATATCCAGTTTCTTTGGTCTGGGTTCCTTTTCAGAGGATGAAGCAATAGAAAGACCTTTAGCCATTTCTATGATGAAGTCCTGAAAGGACAAATCCTCTGGTGGAGACATTCTCCTGTTAGGAGAAGAAGGCTCCTCAGGAAGATCAAGGGAGAACTCATCAGAATCATCAGAGGAGTTAAAATCCTCTGAAGAAGCAGAGTATCCTCTATGTGCTTCCAAAGCACGATACGCATACCGTTCGGTATCGACATCGGGCGTACCGGGTATGGGATCGGTAACCGGGCAAAAGCCCGGATCCGGCATGCGGAACCGATCTGCGTTTGGAAGACGATGGCCTCGGTTCCGGTATGGAAGCCATTACCGGAACCGGACCCGGTACCGCTGGCTGCGGTACCGAGGGCGTAGCAGCATTAATAAAAGCCAGAATGGCCTGCTGCATGACTTGGACAGTATTGCCCATAGACGCCACTGCTGCCTGGATGTCGGTACCGGTATGGGCCGGTACCCCAGAGCAGTACAACAGGTGATCTGTCGAGGCCGCGCCATCGATGTCAACCTGTGACCCCATGATTGCTTTGGAGGCCGGAACCTCCCGCCGGGGTTTTTTGGCCTGGGCAGAATCCTCGAACTCAGAATTGAGAGCCTCTCGATCTTTAGAAAGAGATTTGCTTTTAGAGGATTTGCCCACTGGAGTTTTGGTTACCTGAGATCCATCCGGAGAGGAAGACCTGGATGACTGTGATGCTTCTGAAGGAAACAGCACATGGAACTTGTTGGCCCGGTTCTGCAATCCACGTTTCGACATCTGGGAGCAGGATGGGCAGTCCGGTATGGAATGGTCAGGTCCTAAACATTTAAGACACCATTCATGGGTGTCTGTAAGAGGAATGACAGCACTGCACTTGGTACACTTTTTAAAACCAGGAACTGGCTTCTCCATGAGGAGAATTTGTGTAGGCCTGAAGGCCTAACAAAGTACCAAGCTGTGCTGAAGAAAAGAAAAATATATATATTTTTTTTTTTTAAAAGAAAGAAAGAGACCGGCAGTACCGGTTTCAGAATGGGGAAGGCAGGTACGCGGTCTAAAGAAAACAATAAAATTAACAATTTCTTCAGCGGTGACAGGAACACGACCTGCTGGCTCCGCGGAAAAAAAGAAACTGACGAGAGCTGGTCAGGAAGGCGGGAAGGCAGCGCGCATGTGCAGTGGGAGGCCCCAAAAGCTTTTAATCTGAAAAGCTGGGGAGCTTTCCCGCGCGGGCTCCGTCGATACCGACGTACCCATATGTGATGACTTATTCCTGCTTGTTCCTGGAGATCAGAATTTTGCCATAAAAGACTACCAGTCCCAGAATGCACCAGGTTTCCAACAGCCATTGGAGGAGCTGAAGTGGGGAAACGTGTGTTCAATCAGGAGGGCTATGAGGTAATCCCTAAGCACTCATCTCAAAGGGCAGGGCCTGATTCAGCACAGCTGCGCTGTGTTAGGGAGGAGCACTCATCCAGGCAGAATAAAGGTATAGTTTATTCTACAGATGACCATCTTCATGATCACCTTGGATATACAGAGAAGGATCATCAGTTTCATCTGAAGGATCATCAGAAGCAGAAGCCAAACCGGACGGACAGAGAGAGAAAGAGACCCTTTGGAAGAAAGAGGAGGAAAGCCTTTGAGAGGTCTAGAAGAGTCCAAAGCAGTACGTATACTGGGAGGTATTCCAAGGGCCAGCATACACCACTGGACTGGGGAAAGCCAGAGGAATGGTGCTGCAGAGCTAGGAATCTCCAGACGCTACCTGTGAGGGAGACGGCTGCACGTGAAAGGGACCCTAAGACCCGTGCCAGAAGGTATGTGAAGAGAGATCCAGTGTCCAGGGATCTGGATTGGAAGGCTGGACATAAGAACTGGACTACATACTGGCCAGGCTATATAGAGAGGAACTCTAGCAGCAATGGAAGCTCAGGTATGAACACTGATCTATGCCCTAGCTATAACCTTGAAAGACAGCAGGGAAACAAGTATTCTCCTGAAAATGCTCCATTGAGAGATTCATCTGTGCCAATCCATGATATTGAACCCATGCTTGTTGAACAAGGGGGAATAATAGCAGATGAGGATCCTGTTTATATGGACTGCTCTCTATCTAAACTCCGTTGGTAACTTTCTGTTATAAAGTACAGCAACCATCACAAAGAAATACAAATTTGTTCTTTAATCTACTCAGAAAAGCTCCTGAAGCAGGATTTGACCCACACAGTGGAAGGCAAGCCATCTAAGGGGTTTCAGCTGGTAACTGCTAGCAATTAAGCCTTACCTAATTGCTTGTGAGCTAGGAGAGAATCACTTCTGTATCTATGTGGGAAGTAATCAGAAGTTAACCTGAAAAGAACAGTTTGTTTCTTGCTTTGTGACTTTTCATTTGTTATTTTCCTGATTTTGACTTTGTTTTTCCAAGTTAACACAGAAAGCAAGTTACCTAATTTATGTGCTACCAAGCATATCTGTGTTGGGAGAAATAACCCCATAAATAAATTTCTTATTGGCTTTACCCAAGAGCACAACTAAATTATTGTCAGCAGCTGTGTCTGGTGTGAATGAACTACATTGCCCACAATACCTTGCAAATCATATAGATATATGCACTTGACAAGACTGTGAAGATTCTCACCCAGGCAGACGTCTGACAACGTGTTGTTGTTTAGGGTGATGGTTGCAGGGGGATCGAAGTCTTGATTTCCTGATATGAACATTACTTCAGTTTTTTTGTGGTTTATAGACATATTGTTGCATTGGAGCCAATTTTGCATTTCATGTAGGCATTCTTCTAATTGGTTGTAATTAGGATTGTTTACATCAAGTTGTGTGTACAACATAATATCATCCGCATATAAGTGGTAGCTGATATTGTGCTTTTGGAAGATCATACATACTGGCTGGATGTAAACGTTGAATAGCAGGGAGGAGATAGCTGATCCTTGAGGTATTCCTTGGGTTTGGGGGAAAGGCTTTGCTTGTTCGTTATTGTAGCGTACCTTAATGCCAGCAAAATGTTGCTGCAAAACCTAGCCAGACAAAATTCACTAATACAAAGATTAATGTTTTACTTTAATAAGGGCTAACCCAGGGAGGTGAGAGTGAGGAAGAAGAAGGAGATGGCTATAAGGCCCAGAATGAACCAGTTGGTGTAGTCCCCCCCTCCCCAACTACAAATCTGAAAGGGAGGGAGAGGGAGGAGGTCCCCATGGATACCTAAGAGCAGCAGAAGCCGTTCCATAGCTGCCATATCTCTTGAACAGCTAAAAGCTGTTTGGGAATGGTTGCACTGATGTGCTCACCACTTCTCTCCAAAGATAAGATTAAGGGATAAAGTTATCCCTTAGACCCTATCCCTGAATCCCAATTATCTTCTCACCCCCCACCTAACCGTTGTATTTGCAGCTTGAAGACAGCTCCTCCATGGACCTCTCCTTTTCCCTTAAAACATTTCCTCTTTTATTGCCCAATCAGCGGGAGAGTTGTGTAGTGTGTTCAGCTGGTTACATCAGCTCTTTAACCAGTGAGGTAGAGAAAGGAATCAAATAGCAATAGTAGCAAATAGAAGCCTGGCCCACTAGATGCGCTTTCCTGATGGCTGGGCAGCAGAAGGAACACCACTCACCTTCTTGCCTCAACTGGGGTGCATTGCATGGACAACAGCAGAAGAAAGCAGTGGCTGTCCTGGGCAACATGGAAGGGGGCACGGCCTAACATAACACTAGAGGCAGGGGTACCACAGTGGCACAGGACCCCCAAAAGGGAGAGGCCTGGGGCATCACCCCAATTTTCTCCCTTTCCCTCCAAAGGGCTACCCTGATTTTAGCCATTATCCAAAACAAGACAACATAATTAGAAGTAATATAAAGAGGAATGGAGTGTTTCCGTTTTACTGTTAGTCCAATTATATTAAGGATACTTATACAAAGTTTCTGTATTGTGACACAGCAGCTGGCACAGAGCCCATGGAGTTAGGGGAAAGTAAGGAACTTACCTCAGAATCAGCTGGGCAGCAGACAAACTCAGCTCATGTAGAATTAGCTGAGCAGCAAACAAACCCAGCTCATGTAGAATTAGCTGAGCAGCAGACAAACTCAGCACATGTAGAATTAGCTGAGCAGCAAACTCAGCACAAGAAAAGCAAAAAGGCATTAGAGTAAAATGTCCTTGCACTAGTCCTGACGTAGCTAGAAGCAGGAAGGCTAATCAGGAACATCTGTGCTCAGAAACCCACGCAGCATGCAAAGAGAACAAGGATAAAAGCTGCAGGGTAGAACCAGGGAAGGCCAGTAGGGGCAGCGACCTGGGAGGACTAAGCCAGCATCCCGTGAACACATGTCATGCTGGAGGAAATCCACTGAGGGAAGGAAGCAGTAGGTGTGGCAGCAGAGCAGGAAACAGCCAGCACCGTGCCCAGGACCCTGCTAGGATTCCTGGTAGTGGGAGAGCCCAGGAGAGAGCTGCCAGAAGCCCAGAGATAAGAGACAGAACCACAGCTAAGAGGTGGGAACCTACCTTTACTAAAGAAAAGGCAAGAAGTTCTGTTTGGTTTGAAAGGCAAGGGCGTGGCACCAGAAGTAACTTTGATACTGAAAGTCATACAGTAATTCCACCAGCGTGGAGAAGGAGGGAAAGCCCGAAAGAAGCTTTTAATATACCAGGCATTCAGGACCCTGGTTTTAAAGAGCCCTTTCTAGAAAAGCTAGCCCATGACTCAAAGGAGAGTTTTAAGGAAGACAGCAGCTGTGAAGAGTGTGACCCATATGCAATCGTAAGTGACTCTGAGTTAATGCAGTGGGAGAACAGCAGCTATAACTCTGACCCGGTGCCCATGGATTGTACAATTTGTTTATCTGATGATATTGTATCTTTATGTTGAACGTGTGCAAAGCAGCCAGCTGATGGTGCCTAAAGGAAAGAAGATATTTTTCTGTGCAAAAGTTCTTTTGTTTCATATTGTTTGTTGTATCCCAGGACTATCCCTCAGGGCAGGGAATAAAGCCCTAATATTATTTTTGCCTTACCACTTGACTACAAGGCTCTTTTTGTATCAAAGGCAACTTAAATCTTAACACCCTAGGCAGCTGCCTAATAGGGTTATATGAGGAAGCTATCACTCACTATCTCTCACAGTATGCAGTCTTCCCAAATGGCATGTTTAAAAGATGACTAACAATTTCATGGTGAAAGCATCAGTCTCTTTGACCCCAGGGGGCATTGGCATGGATCAGCAAGTCACATCAGAGTTTACATCATTTCCTTTCAGATGGCCCCATAAAATGTTTTAAGATCATGAATTACTTACAAATACTAAAATCCAAGGGCGCAGTTTTCAAAACTGCTGATATTCAAATGCCACCAGTGGTCAGCCGTGGCACTTAAATATTGGCAGGATATTTAGTGGCAGTATCCAGATAGGAGCTGCCACTTACCATCAGCATCATTTTCAGCTGTCACCTGTCCGGATTGCAATTTAGGCCTGTTTTTCATCTGGCCTAAGTTGTCCAGACAAGGGCTGCTGAAAATCACGCTACCTAGTCATCACCAATACCGTCCCTGCTCCACCCATGAATCACCCCTCAACTAATCAGTGTGTGGAGACAGATCTAATCTAATTTAACATAAGCTTATATACCGCTATGGTTCCAATCAAAGTGGTTCGGTGCGGTTTACAACAAGAAGAATGAACACTAAGAAAATATGTTGAAACACATTAGTAAGAATTAAACATCCACGTTTTTCACATTTTTTCAATAACAAAGGAGGGAACAAGAATTTTTTTTAACTTAATTAGCAATTCAGAGCAACATTTCGCAGCCATTTAAGGAATAGTATGTGCAAAACAAACTTTAAATCTTAGAGGTGGGAAAGCATAGTTACTTACCTGTAACAGGTGATCTCTGGGAACAGCAGGAATAAGTCTTCACATATGGGTATCGACGGTACTGACGGAGCCTGCGCGGGAACGCTCCCCAGCGTCCAGTAAGAAAGCTTTTGGGAGCATCCCACAGCGCCTGCGCGCTGCCTTCCCGCCTTTCCCAACCGCCTCTCTCCAGTTCGAGTTTTAGAGCTGAGACAAAGAGAGAGAGGGAGGAAAGGAAAGATAGAGAGATAAAACTCCTAGGGGAGGTGGGTGGGTTGTGAAGACTTATTCCTGCTGTTCCCAGAGATCACCTGTTACAGGTAAGTAACTGTGCTATCTCCAGGAACAAGCAGGAATGAGTCTTCACATATGGGGACTCCCTAGATGCAGATGCCAGGGAGAAACCCAGGTTGTGTGTCCTTGAAAAGGACTCTACCTCCCCCCATGGATCTCTGGCATCCAACCAGGGTAGGTGGGTAGGAGTTGATTAGGAATGGAACAGGTGTTTGAGAACAGCCTGACCAAACGAGGCATCCCGGCGGGAGTCCTTGTCCAAACAGTAATGGGCTGTGAAGGTATGAACCGAGGCCCAGGTGGCCGCTCGACAGATTTGGTCGATGGACAAAGAGTTTAGATGAGCCATTGAGGCTGCCATGGCTCTCACATTGTGAGCTGTGACATGGCCCTCCAGAGAAATGTTCCTACTCTGATAGGCAAAAGAAATACACTGAGCAATCCAGTTGGACGGTGTTCTCTTAGAGACTGGACGTCCTAAATGAGAAGGATCAAAAGCAACAAAGAGTTGAGAAGACTGTCTATGTTGCTGTGTTCTTTGTAAATAAAAAGCGAGAGCTCTCTTACAATCCAAGGTATGAAGATTCCTCTCTGCACTTGATGCATGAGGTCCTGGAAAAAAGACAAGTAAATATACCTCTTGGTTCAGATGAAAAGGCGAGACCACTTTGGCATTAAGTGTGGATTGGTCCTGAGGACTACCTTATCATGATGGAACCTTGTATAAGGTGGATTAGCCACCAAAGCTTGCAACTCACTGATGCGACGTGCTGAGGTGACTGCAATGAGAAAAATAACTTTCCAAGAAAGAAATTTCAAGGAGGTGGTGGCTAAAGGTTCAAAGGGTGGCTTCATAAGCTGGCCAAGAACCAGGTTTAAGTCCCATGCCACTGGAGGTGGTCTAATGGGAGGTTTAGTTAGAAGAAGGCCTCTCATGAATCTTGCTATAAGAGGATGAGAGGAAATAGGCTGTCCATTGAGAGGCTCGAGGGACGCTGCAATAGCACTCAAATGGACTCTTACTGAATTGGTTTTCAGACCTGCATGGGATAGATGCAGGAGATACTCTAGTAAAGAATTCAAAGGTATTGCAAGAGGGTTAAGACCCTTCCCTGAACACCAAATGGTAAATCTTTTCCATTTGAAAGTATAGGAACGTCTAGTAGAAGGCTTTCTAGAGGCATGAATAACATCTCTGACTTGCTGAGAGAGATGAAAATCTTGAAGGTCTAGGCCCTCAGCAACCAAGTGAGATGGAGAGACTGGGGGTTTGGGTGCCACAACGTTCCTTCTTCCTGGGATAGAAGGTCTGGTACAGAGCCCAAGTCCAGGGAAGGAGCTTTGAGAGAGATGCAGAAGTAGAGGGTACCACACTTGGCGTGGCCAATATGGTGCTATGAGGATCATGGTCCCTCGATCTCTCTGAAGCTTGAATAGTGTTTGGGGAATTAGGGGAATGGGTGGAAAGACATAAAGGAAGTCTTGACCCCAGTGAAGAAGGAAGGCATCCTTGGCCTGAACTCCCTGACACGGAATTCTGGAACAGAACCGGGGAAGTTTGGCATTCCATGGACTTGCAAAGAGGTCTATGTCCGGGGTTCCCCAAATTCGAAAAATCCTGGCTACCTGGTCCATGTGGAGGGACCACTCGTGGGGAAGCAGAACTCGACTGAGTCTGTCCGCCCAAGAGTTTTGAACGCCTGAAAGATATACTGCCAGAAGATGGATGTGATGCTCTCTGGCGAAGGCCCACAGTCGCAAAGCTTCATTGCAAAGCGACAGAGAGCCAGTCCCGCCCTGCTTGTTTACATAGAACATGGCTACTTGGTTGTCCGTATGGATGAGAACTGTCCTGTAGCTGAGCAGGGAATGGAACACTCTGAGAGCTAAGAATATTGCTCTGAGTTCCAAGAAATTGATATGCAGAGAAGTCTCCTGCGGAGACCAGATGCCCTGAGTGGAGAGATCCTGCAGATGAGCTCCCCAACCCATTGGAGAAGCATCTGTTGTAAGAGTTGCTTGGGGTAGCGACTGCTGAAAAGGGGTCCCCAGCAACAGATTTGGAGAGGACTTCCACCACTGGAGAGACCAAAAGAGGCGACTGGAGTTTGCTATTTTGTCTGACAGGCAACCTGATGCCTGAGTCCATTGGGTGGACAAGGTCCATTGAGCTGCCCTCATGTGAAGGCGAGCATATGGAACCACATGCACGGTGGATGCCATGTGGCCTAATAGTTGTAACATCTCTCGAGCAGTTAAATGGGACTTTAACTGTATCTGGGAGGTTAACTGCACCAAGCGTAGGCAACGGTCCTGAGGAAGATAGGCCCTTGCAGTTGTGGTATCCAGCAAGGCCCCTATAAACTCCAGAGACTGAGTAGGGGTGAGATTGGATTTTGGGATGTTTATTACCAGTCGCAAATACTGAAGGACACGCATTGTACAGGTTAGACAAGTCTGGGCCTCTGACTGGGATGGAGCTCGAATGAGCCAGTCGTCCAGATATGGGAATACAAATATTCCTAGAGTGCGCAGAAATGCAGCTACTACTGCCATGCATTTCGTGAACACCCTTGGTGCAGAGGCCAGACCGAAAGGAAGCACCCTGTATTGGTAGTGCTTTCCTTGAAAAAGGGATCTAAGGAACCTTCTGTGTATTGGATGGATGAGGACATGGGTGTACGCATCCTTGAGATCTAGAGAACAAAGCCAATCCTGACTCTGAAGGTATGGAAGCAGAGCACGGAGAGAAATCATCTTGAATTTCTCCTTGAATAGAAACTTGTTCAATTCTCTGAGATCTAATATGGGTCTGTAGCCCCCTATTTTCTTTGGAATAAGAAAATAAGGGGAGTAGAACCCTGAGCCCTGTTGAAGAAGAGGTACTTCTTCTATCGCCCCTTGGGCAAGAAGGGTAGCAATCTCCTGACCCAGAAGGTTGAGGAGAGATGTTGAATTGAACTTTCACCATGGTGTGAGGAGGAAGGCTTAAGAAATGGAGCTTGTACCCTTCCCTTATGATGGAGAGGGTCCATTGCTCTGCTGTGATTTGCTCCCATCTGGGAGCAAAGTAAGCCAACCTTCCTGGAATGGTGAGGGGCTCTGGTTCTTCCAGAGCTAGAAAGGCTAAGTTCTCTAGTTGCAAGTCAAAGGCCCTGAGGAGGCTGAGGCTGCTGGGCCGTGGGAGGCCTGGCAGCCTTTGACTTGGCCTGTTTAGGTGGTTGCTGATGCTTTGCAGCAAAACGACCTGCAGAAGATGCCTGCTGACCATAAGCAGGATAATATCTTCCCTTTTCAGAAAAAGATGTCTTTTTGAACAATCTTTTCTTAACAGGAGCAGAGGTAGACTTTGAAAGTCGATCCAAAGCAGAGTTCTCAGCATCCATCTGAGTGGCCTTTGCTTGCCAATCCTTGCCAAAAAGGTTTTCACCTGTACAAGGAAGATTTCTCAATTCATCTTGGACCCAGAGTTCCAATTCAGAAGCTTGTAACCAAGCAATTCTGCGTGCACCTATGGCAATAGTCGAGGCTCTGCTTACACACTCAAAAGAGTCAAAGGCTGCACCGTTGGAAAATTTGGAAACATCCTGGGCATGTTTGAGCCAAGTGAGAAATTCCTGCCTTTTATCTTCTGAAATAAAAGGAGCTAAAGTCTGCAGATGAACTGTGACTTCTTTTAGAAACATCCCCATATAGAGACTATAGGAGTTGATTCTGGCAGCAAGCATATTAGCTTGGAAAACCCGTCGGCCAAAAGCATCTAAGGTCCTGCATTCACGTCCTGGAGGATTAAATGAGTGTCTCTTTGCACTCTTTATTTTCCTCATGGCAGACTCTACCACAATTGAGTGGTGAGGAAGCTGAGTCTTACAAAAGCCAGGACAAGGAGGGACACGGTACATGGTGTCTAACCTACGAGAATGAGGAGAGGTGGTAAGAGGAGTCTCCCACATGCTCAACATGAGATCATAGAGAATCTCATGAATAGGTAAGGTAGCTGCCCCTTTAGGAGCCTTAGGATATTGCAAAATATCTAATTGCTTGGCTCTAGGCTCTGACTCAGGGGCCACTGTAATGGAGAGGCCCCTAGCCACTTCCCTAATGAAGTCTTCTGGACGAGACATTCTTCGTTTTGGAGAAGCAGACTCCTGTGGAAGAAGTACCAATGCCTCGACAGAAGCCTCCGACTCAGAGTCTTCGGAGGAATCGAAGTATCGCCTGTCTGGATGCTCCTGTAAAGCCCGATATGCATACCAAGTGGGATCGACATCGGGAGTAAGCGGTACCGGTTCGGTACTGATCGGCATCGTAGGACAGGGTACCGTTGCAGTCGACACCGAAGCCGATGTCGATGCAATCGGTACCGGCACCGGGAATGATGCCAGTGCAGGAGCCGGTACCGGAGATTGTTGCGGTACCGGAGGTGTCGCAGCCTGCATAAACGCCGTTAGGGTGCGCTGCATGGACAGAATCTTCTGATCCATCGACGCCACCAGAGTCTGGATGTTGGTACCAGCGGAGGCCACCGATACCCCAGAACACGGCAACAGGTGATCGGTCGAGGCCGAGCCATTGATGTCAACCTGTGACCCCATAGACAATGCTTTGGAAGCCGGAACTTCCCGCTGGGGTAATTTTGCCGGTGCAGAATCCTCGGACAAGCCCGGAGGCATCTCGATGCTTAGAGGGAGATTTGTCCTTCGAGGACCGGCTAGATTTATGTTTGGTTACCTGAGATCCATGGGAGGAAGAAGCAGCCCTGAAAGACGTCGATGCCACTGAGGCTGCATCAGAGGGAAACAGGGTACTGAGCTTGGCTGCTCGGTTCTGCCGACCTCTTTTAGACATCATGGTACAGGACACACAATCCGTGATGGAATGGTCAGGACCCAAACATTTTAGACACCAATCATGGGTGTCGGTGACAGAAATAGTACTGACACATTTTGTGCACTTTTTGAACCCGGAAGCGGGCTTCTCCATGAGGAGAAAAATATTCAGGCCTAAGGCCCAAACTGAAAATGCACAGTTGAAGTAAAGAATAGGGGGTTTTTTTTGTTTTTTTTAAAGAAAGAAAAGAAAAGAAAAGACCGGCAGTACTGGTCTGACGTCGAAGAAGGCAGACGCGACACAGAAAGATAAAGAACTTCTTCTGCGGTGACAGGAACACAACCTGCTGGCTCCGCGGAAAAGAAGAACTGGAGAGAGGCGGTTGGGAAAGCACAGTTACTTACCTGTAACAGGTGATCTCTGGGAACAGCAGGAATAGTCCTCACATATGGGTACGTCGGAACCGATGGAGCCTGCGCGGGAAAGCTCCCCAGCTTCCCAGAAAGGAAGCTTTTGGGGCCTCCCACAGCGCATGCGTGCTGCCTTCCCGCCTTCCTGACCAACTCTCCTCAGTTCGAGTTTAAAGCTGAGACAATAGAGAGAGGAAAGGAAGAGAGAGAGAGAGATACAACTCCTAGGGGAGGTGGGTGGGTTGTGAGGACTATTCCTGCTGTTCCCAGAGATCACCTGTTACAGGTAAGTAACTGTGCTATCTCCAGGAACAAGCAGGAATGAGTCCTCACATATGGGGACTCCCTAGCTAAGATGCCGGGGAGATCCCCCTGCAAGAATTCCTCATGTCCCTATGGATCTCAGGCATCCATTCAGGGAAGGTGGGCAGGAGTTGTTTAAGAATGGAACAGGTGTCTGAGGACAGCCTGACCAAACAAGGCATCCCGGCGGGAGTCCTTGTCCAAGCAGTAATGGGCTGTGAAGGTATGAACCGAGGCCCAAGTGGCTGCTCGACAGATCTGATCGATGGATACAGAATGAAGATGAGCCATAGAAGTGGCCATGGCTCTCACATTGTGAGCTGTGACATGGCCCTCCAGAGAAAGGTTCTTACTCTGGTAAGCAAAAGAAATACACTGAGCAATCCAATTGGACAGTGTTCTTTTTGAGACTGGAAGTCCTAAATGAGAAGGATCAAAAGCAACAAAAAGTTGAGAAGACTTTCTATGTTGCTGTGTCCTTTGTAAGTAAAAGGCAAGAGCTCTTTTACAATCCAAGGTATGAAGATTCCTCTCTGCACTTGATGCATGAGGACCTGGAAAAAAGACAGGTAGATATACCTCTTGATTAAGAAGGAAAGGCGAGACCACTTTAGGCATAAAGCGGGGATTTGTCCTAAGGACTACCTTATCATGATGGAACCTTGTATAAGGTGGATTAGCTACTAAAGCCTGCAGTTCACTGATGCGTCGAGCAGAAGTAATTGCAATAAGGAAAATGACCTTCCAGGAAAGAAATTTCAAGGAGGTAGTTGCTAAGGTTTCAAAGGGTGGCTTCATAAGCTGACCAAGAACCACGTTTAAGTCCCATGCCACCGGAGGAGGCTGAATGGGAGGTTTAGTTAAAGTTAGACCTCTCATAAATCTTGCAATAAGAGGATGAGAGGAAACAGGTTGTCCATTGATAGGCTGAAGAGATGCTGCAATAGCACTCAAATGGACCCTTACAGAATTGGTTTTAAGTCCTGCATTGGAAAGATGCAGGAGATATTCGAGTAAAGAATTCAAAGGTAGTGCTAGAGGGTTAAGACCTTTGTCAGCACACCAAATTGAAAATCTTTTCCATTTAAAAGCATAAGAACGCCTGGTGGAAGGTTTCCTAGATGCATGGAGGACATCCTTCACCTGTTGAGAAAGATTTAAGTCTTGAAGGTCTAGGCCTTCAGTAACCAAGCTCTGAGGTGAAGGGACTTGGGGTTTGGGTGCCACAAAGTCCCCTCCTCTTGAGACAGAAGGTCTGGAGCAGCTCCCAGATACAGGGAGGGTGCAGAAGTAGAGGGTACCACACTTGGCGTGGCCAGCGTGGAGCTATGAGGATCATAGATCCTTGATCCCTCTGAAGTTTGAACAGAGTCTTGGGAATCAAAGGAATGGGTGGAAAGGCATACAGGAAGGCCTGACCCCAATGAAGAAGGAAGGCATCTTTGGCCTGAGCTCCCTGACACGGAATCCTGGAACAGAACCGGGGAAGTTTGGCATTGCACGGACTTGCAAAGAGGTCTATGTCCGGGGTTCCCCATTTCTGAAAGATTTTGAGTACCTGATCCATGTGCAGGGACCATTCGTGTGGAAGCAGAACTCGACTGAGTCTGTCTGCCCAAGAGTTTTGGACTCCTGGGAGGTACACTGCCAGGAGATGGATCTGATGCTCTCTGGCGAAGGCCCACAATTTTAGAGCTTCGTTGCAAAGCGACAGAGAGCCAGTCCCTCCTTGTTTGTTTATGTAGAACATGGCTACTTGATTGTCGCGGTATGAACAAGGACTGTCATGTTGATGAGGAGGGTATGAAAGACCTTGAGAGCAAGGAATATTGCTCGCAGCTCCAAAAGGTTGATTTGAAGGGTGGTCTCCTGTGGAGACCAAGTGCCCTGAGTGGAGAGGTCTTGGAGATGAGCTCCCCAACCTGTTTGGGAGGCATCTGTGGTGAGAGTTGCTTGGGGTAACAAAGGTTGGAAGGGGGCCCCCAACAACAGATTTTGAGTGGATATCCACCATTGGAGAGACCAAAAAAGACGTTTTGAGGTTGCTATTTGGTCTGAGAGAGCTCCTGATGCTTGGGTCCACTGGGTGGACAAAGTCCATTGAGCTGCTCTCATATGTAGGCGTGCATAAGGCACCACATGAACTGTGGATGCCATGTGGCCTAGCAGTTGTAGCATCTCCCTGGCAGTCAAGTGGCTTCTGGATTGAATTTGAGAGGCCAAGTGCACTAGACGGTGGCAACGGGCCTGAGGAAGATAGGCCCTTGCAGTGGTGGTATCTAGCCAGGCCCCTATGAATTCGAGGGACTGAGTAGGGGTGAGTTGAGACTTTGGCAGATTGATGACAAGTCCCAGATACTGCAGTATGCGTCTGGTGTGGTCCAGGAAAGTCTGAGCCTCGGACTGAGATGGAGCTCGGATGAGCCAGTCGTCCAGGTATGGGAAGACAAAGATTCCCAGAGTGCGTAGAAATGCAGCTACTATTACCATGCATTTGGTAAATACCCTTGGAGCAGAGGCTAGACCGAAGGGAAGTACTCTGTATTGGAAATGTTTTCCCTGGAACAGAAACCGTAGGAATTTTCTGTGGGATGGATGGATGAGTATATGTGTGTACGCATCCTTGAGATCTAGAGAACAAAGCCAGTCCTGACTCTGTAGGTATGGAAGGAGAGTGCCTAGAGAAAGCATCTTGAATTTCTCCTTGTATAGGAATTTGTTCAATTCTCTGAGATCCAGAATGGGTCTGTACCCCCCTGTTTTCTTGGGAATGAGAAAATAAGGGGAGTAAAAACCTGACCCTTGTTGAGGAAGAGGAACCTCTTCTATTGCCTTTTGGGCGAGAAGAGTGGTCACCTCCTGACCCAACAGGTACAGGAGAGAAAGGGGAGAATTGAATTGTCTCACCATGGAATGGGGAGGAAGGCTGGAGAAATGTAGTTTGTAGCCCTCTTTGATGATAGAGAGGTTCCACGGTTCTGATGTGATTTGTTCCCATCTGGGAGCAAAATGAGTTAACCTTCCTGGAATGGTGAGGGGTTCTGGTTGTTGTAGAGCCAGAAAGGTTAAGTTCTCTAGAATCAAGTCAAAAACCTTGAGGGGGTTGGGACTGCTGGATTGTAGCAGCCCCTGTAGACTTCGTTCTGGCCTGTTTAGTTTGCTGACGCTTAGGAGCAAAGCGAACTTGGGCAGATTGCTGGCCAGTATTTGTGGAAAATCTGGTCTTTTTATAGAAAGGTTTCTTAAAAGGTTTTTTCTTGGCAGGGGTAGAGGTAGACTTAGAAAGTCTATCTAAAGCAGCATTCTCTGCATCCATTTGAGTGGCTTTGATTTGCCACTCCTTGCCAAACAGATTTTCACCTGTACAGGGCAGATTGCCCAAGCCTTCTTGCACCCAGGGTTCCAAATCAGAGGCCTGGAGCCAAGCCAGTATGCGAGCAGCTATGGCAATGCCAGAGGCTCTGCTTGCCCCCTCAAAAGAGTCAAAGGCTGCTCTGTTGGAGAACTTTGAAACATCTTGAGTTTGCTTTAGCAAAAGAAGGAACTCCTCTTTCTGATCCTCTGGGATAAAGGGGAGAAACTGACGTATCTTTAATGCAATCTCTTTCAAAAACATGCCCATATAGAGGCTGTATTTATTTATTTATTTATTTACGATCTCTTCTATACCGCACTATTCAGCATCAGCGCGGTTTACATAGAACAAAAAATGCTCAGTACAGATAACATGTATGAGTTTACAGATAACAGGGTAAGAAACTTGGATAACAGGGGTAACTATTTACAACATTTGCTACATGATCTTGGATAACAGTGGTAAACTATTTACAAATATTGTTACATAGAGTCATATGGAAGGGATTCAGTAGATACAAATGAACCACTAAGAGTTAGAGAAACTTTCATGGCATGTTGTTGTTAGAGCAACTTTAATGGCATGTTGTTGGGAAACCATATATTTCCTTAGCGGATTGGCTCTCTATCTCAGTGCGTTGGTTCTATGAGATATTTATTGAAAAGATGGTATTTAAGGGCTTTCCTGAATTGTGTGAGGCTTTCAATAGCCCGGATATCTGGAGGTAATGCGTTCCAGCATCTTGGTGCGCTGATGCTAAACGCCCTATTGGCTGTAGTTGCTGTGCAAACTGTTAAAGCTTTCGGTACTTTTAGGGTGTTTGTCGCTGCGGATCTCCTCGCTCTGTTAGGAGATGTGATGTGGATGAGGGCAGTTATTGATTCCGGGGAGAGCTTGTGAAGAGCTTTAAAAGTGAGTAACAGAGTCTTGAACATTATTCTAGCCTGGATAGGTAGCCAATGTAGTTGTATCAGCAGAGGTGTAACGTGGTCACTTCTGGAGGCTCCGTGGATGACCCTTGCTGCAGCGTACATGGCGAGCTGCAGGGGGTGTAAGGTGGATAGGGGCAGGCCTTGAAGGATGGCATTAGCGTAGTCAAAGTGAGGTATGATCAACGCCTGGTATATAGTCCTGAAGTCATTCGGTTCAAGCATGGATCGTAGATGCCTAAGTGATCGGATCTTATAGTATACTGCCCTGACTGTATTCGCTATGTGGGCTTTCATGTCCAGGCGTTGATCCAAGGTGACTCCGAGGTAGCGTATTGATGGTTTAGCATGTAATTCTGCATCTTTTACTTTAAGGAATTGTGGTGGTGTGAAGTTAGGGTTCCTCGTAATGAAGAGTACTTCCGTTTTCTTATGCTGTATTCGGAGGTTTTGGGAGAAAAGCCAGTCAGAAATTGCGTTGAAACAGCTCGTCAGTGGAGAGAGGTCTAGATGTTCCGTAGAGAAGGGTATGTACAGCAGGACATCATCAGCGTATAACATGCAGTCCACATTGAAGGATCGGATGATCTTGCAAATTGGTTGCATGTAAATGTTAAACAGGAGGGCTGAAAGGGAGGATCCTTGTGGGACTCCCTGATTTTGGTGGAAAGGTTCCGATGTCATGCCTCCAGAACGCACATGTTGCCATCTTCCAGACAGGTAAGATCTGCACCATTCAAGCGCTCTTCCAGTAATGCCTTTCTCAATTAGTCGACCTATGAGAAGTTCGTGACTTACTGAATCAAAGGCAGCAGCGATGTCCAGAAAGATGAGAGCAAATCCTTGATGGATGTCATCAATGCCAGTGATTATCTTGCAGAAGAGGGTGGTAAGAAGAGTTTCCACTCCATGGGATTCCCTAAAACCATGCTGGCAGGGGTCTAATGGTGCGGCAGTGTCAACGTGATCTTGTAGTTGTCGTTGTACCTCTTTTTCGATGATCTTCGCAAGTAGAGGTATACTGGAAATAGGTCTGTATGATTCTACTTTTTGGGGGTCAAGTTTGCAGTTTTTCAAAAGAGGTCTGATAGAGGTGCGCTTAAGAGCTGAGGGGAAGGAACCTGTTGTGAAGGAGAGGTTAATTATATTGGATAGGATTGGGCTGAAGTGGCTGCGGAGCTCCTTGATCCAGAAGGCTGGGCATGGATCGGACTGAGATGTGGAGGTGTTAAGGGCCATAATAGTGTCTTCAATTCCATTCTTGGTTGGGGTAGAGAATACAGTTAGAGCTGCAGGGTAGTCTCGTTCAGGGGTGGTGGTTGTAGTCAAGATATTAATAGTCTGGCAAATCTTGGATTGTGCATAGTTAGCAAAATCTTGTGGGTGAATCTCAAATTGGGGTCCGGGGGTTGGTTCTTTAGATAGAGTCTTGACTAGGTCAAAAAGATCGTGGGGTTTATTAAGTGATCTCTTTAAGGTCTCAGAGTAGTATTGTTTCATTGCATCGGTGGTTGCCTTGCGATGTGCAGCTAGGTGACAGTTGTACGCTGTCTGGTCAATTGAAGAGTGGGATCGACGCCATCTCTTCTCGAGTTTCCGTAATTGGGTAAGAGAAACTCTAAGATTGGCTGTGTACCATGGAGCGCTGGTTCTTTTCCCTGGGGGCTTGTTGGTTGGTGTGCGTAGGGCTATTGCACTGAGGCAATTGTTCCAATGTGTAATCAGGTCGTCGAGGTTCGAGGTGGTTTCATTAATGAGTTGTTGTGTTTCCGTGAGAATAAGGTCTCTGTTGAAAGGCTTGAAACATCTGGAGTGTGGTCTTGTAATGTTGCTTGGCATCTTCTTGAGCTTTGCATCAGTTTTGTGTGAGTCAATCTGGAAGATGATCAGTTTGTGATCTGACCATGGAACAGGAGTTATGGATGTTATGGGGTCATGCGAAGTGTTAAGAGATATCTGAGGGGCGAAAACTAAGTCCAGAATATTTCCCTTAGAGTGGGTAGATTCTTTTACTAACTGTTTGAAACCGAGATTTGAGAGGGCATCAAGGAAGGATAACACTTGACTGTCCTGCAGTGTTGGCAGGTTGAAATCGCCTAGGATCCAGTTTGGGACGCTTGGGTTGTGCATGTTGGAGGCGAGATCAATTATTGCAGCAAGATCGTCCGGTGGAGCTGAGGGTGCTCTGTAAAGTAGGTTGAGTGAGCATCGTTTATTGGAGACAGTGATAGTCTCAAGGTGATTAGTGTTGGTGGCGTCAACCGTCTGGAAATGGAGGTCTGTCCTGGTGAGGATGAGCACCCCTCCACCTCTTTTGTCTCGTCTATGATTTGTGTGAGCTGTGAAGTTCGGTGGGAGAAGCTGATTGAGTATAACGTTGTCTTCGTCGGATAGCCATGTTTCAGTGACTAAGAGTATATCAAGGTCGTGGAGGGAGATAATGTCGATAACAGCTGGCCACTTCTTCCGTATAGACCGGACATTAATGAGAGCACATTTTAGGTTATAAGGGTAGGAGATTTCTACCTTCTTGGGTTTCACCGAGTGCTGAAGCTTAATGTGTAGCAGATGTGGGTGGTGTGCGCGGGTATCCCAATCTACATTGTTACGGGATGCACCAGACCATCTTCTTCCATGACTTTGTAATATTGGGATCTGGTTGGCAGGAGGGGTTAAGGTAAGAGAGCAAGAGAACCAACTAGCAAGGATGATATAGCATCCGATTATTGTGGGGAAGGGGGGACCCATGGTGGCCTGGCTCTGTGAGATTGTAGATATGTATTGTTGAGTGAACTACTGACAACAGTACAATGGTGACTAGCTCGATAGAATTAAGGAATTGTTAGCAATGGTACAGAGGCTAAATAGCAGTAGGGAAGTACTGACAACAGTAAAATATTAACAATTACTGATTATAATTCAGTGGTAATGGTGTAGTGGATAGCTGGCTGGAAGCAGTTCTGACTACAGTACAATATTAACAATTACTGACTACAGTACAGTTGTAACAGTACAGTGTCTAGATAGCATTAAGTAATTACTGACAACAGTATAAGTAACTGACTACAGTACAATGGAAACAGAACAATGGTTAGATAGGGTTAAGTAATTACTGACAACAGTATATGTAGACTGGCATAGATAAGGCTGTTGATGGTAGTATACAGAAGTTATGAATTGTATGAATTGATTCTGGCAATAAGCATGCTAGCTTGAAAGATCTTTCTCCCAAAAGCATCCAGAGCCCTACATTCTCTTCCTGGAGGGGTAGAAGAGTGCCTTTTGGTACTCTTTATCTTTTTCATAGCAGACTTCACCACAATAGAGTGGTGAGGAAGCTGAGTTTTTTGAAAACCAGGAGAAGGAGGAACCCGATACATGGTGTCCAAACGTCGAGAATGTGGAGATAGGGTGAGAGGAGCCTCCCACAAGTCCATCATGTGTTCTTGAAGAATTTCATGTATGGGTAAGGTGGCTGCCTCTTTGGGAACCTTAGAGTATCCTAAAATATCCAATTTTTTTGCTCTAGGTTCCTTTTCAGAAGATACAGATATGGAAAGTCCTTTAGCTACTTCAATAATGAAGTCTTGAAAGGACAAATCCTCTGGAGGAGACATTCTCCTTTTTGGAGAAGAGGGCTCCTCAGGAAGAGTAAAAGAGACATCAGCAGAATCATCTGATGTATCAGAATCTTCAGAGGATTCAAAGTATCGCCTATTTGCTTCCAGAGAGCGATACGCGTACCGACCGGTATCGACATCGGGCGTACTGGGAATCGGAGCGGTATCGAGGAAATCTCCGGAACCGGCATGCTACTGGAAGTAGATGCTCTGGGTACCGGTATCGGTTGCGGTACCGGAATCGGAACCGATTGTCGCGGTACCGATGGTCTTGCAGCATTAATGAAAGCCAATAAGGCCTGCTGCATGGATTGTACCGTAGTACCCATAGTCGCCACAACTGCCTGGATGTCGGTACCGGTGTTAGCCGGTACCCCAGAGCAGTCTAACAGGAGATCGGTCGAGGCCGTGCCATCGATGTCTACCTGTAACCCCATAGGAGGAGCTTTGGAAGCCGGAGCTTCCCGCCGGGGTTGTTTGGCTGGGGCAGGGTCCTCAGGGTCAAATGCAAGGGCCTCTCGCTGTTTAGAGGGAGATTTGCCTTTTGAGGACCTGCCTGAAGAATGTTTGGTTACCTGAGATCCATCAGGAGAAGAAGACCTGGAGGATGTTGATGCTGGAGTATCGGTAGAAAACAGCATATGAAACTTAGCTGCTCTGTTCTGTAAGCCCCGTTTGGACATCAGAGAGCAGGATGGACAATCCGAAATGGAATGGTCAGGCCCCAAACATTTAAGACACCACTCATGGGTATCTGTGACTGAAATAGTACTGGTACACTTGGTGCATTTTTTAAAACCAGATGCTGGTTTTTCCATGAGGGAGGGCTGAGAAGGCCTAGAGGCCTCACAGAAAAAATACACCAAGTGAAGAAAAAGTAAATTTTTTTTTTTTTTTTTAAAGAAATAAACAAAAAAAGACCGGCGGTACCGGTCCGGAATCAGGGAAGGCAGACACGCGGTCAAAGAAACAAATTAAAATAACAATTTCTTCAGCGGTGACAGGAACACGACCTGCTGGCTCCGCGGAAAAAGAAGAACTGAGGAGAGTTGGTCAGGAAGGCGGGAAGGCAGCGCGCATGCGCTGTGGGAGGCCCCAAAAGCTTCCTTTCTGTGAAGCTTTCCCGCGCAGGCTCCGTCGGTTCCGACGTACCCATATGTGAGGACTCATTCCTGCTTGTTCCTGGAGATAGGCGGGAAGGCAGCGCGCAGGCGCTGTGGGATGCTCCCAAAAGCTTTCTTACTGGACGCTGGGGAGCGTTCCCGCGCAGGCTCCATCGGTACCGATGATACCCATATGTGAAGACTCATTCCTGCTTGTTCCTGGAGATATAACAGTACAGAAGACAACTGCAGACAGATACAAATGGCATTATTTGGATAGTGCTGCTGATATTGCAGCCTGCCTCCTTAGCCGACAAGCTTCCTGCTGGCCAGCCAGCTAAGTGTTTTGAATACTGAACCACATATTGCTACCCAAACCTAGTTATTTTCATTTATATGCCCACAATGTCAAATTTAATGTGGGCTACCTTTTTCCCCATGGGTCAGTAAAACTGTCAACTTACTAATGGAAAAAACAAAACGATTAGCTCAAAATTCAAACCCTTCAAACCACCAATGAGAACAATGTTTTGTAAACAGCTTAAAGTCCACTTATTTTTTTACAAGCATTTAGAAATGTAACATGATGTGAGTTTTGCAGCAAATTCAGAAGCACATTTGTGAAAGGATACTGGAAATGAGTATGTGATATTTTATTGTGTTTGTTATGTATGGCACATTATAGATTGTGTATGTATTTTTGTGATCCACCTAGAGACGATAGAGTGAATTATAAATGTTTTTAAATAAACTTGTGGCTTTTTGAGCTTGTAGGTCATCAGTATGTGCTGGAAGAGAAAGAATAGTTACTCACCTATAACAGGTGATCTTCGGGAACAGCAGGAATTTAGTCTTCATATATGGGTATCGTGGGTACCGATGGAGCCTGCGCGGGAACGCTCCCAAGTGTCCAATTAGAAAGCTTTTGGGAGCATCCCACAGCGCCTGCGTGCTGCCTTCCCGCCTTTCCCAACTGTCTCTCTCCAGTTGAGTTTAAAGCTGAGACAAAGAGAGAGAGAGAGGGAGAGAGACAAAGAGAGAGATAGAGAAATACAACTCCTAGGGGAGGTGGGTGGGTTGTGAAGACTAAATTCCTGCTGTTCCCGGAGATCACCTGTTACAGGTAAGTAACTATGCTATCTCTAGGAACAAGCAGGAAAGAGTAGTTACTCACCTGTAACAGGTGTTCTGCAGGAGCAGCAGGAATCAGTCCTTACATATGGGTGTCATCAGCGCTGATGAAGCCCCAGTGGAGCATTTCCCCAGCTTTCTATGAAAGCCTTTGGGAATGCAGGCACGCACGCGCGGTTCCCTTCCCGCCTAAAGGTGCCATCTTACCTCAGTCAAATGACATAGCTAAGAACAGCAAACAAAAATGAAAAATAAACTATGTACAACTGCAACTCCAAGGGGAGGAGGGAGGGCTGTGAGGACTGATTCCTGCTGCTCCTGGAGAACACCTGTTACAGGTGAGTAACTACTCTTTCTCCAGGACCAAGCAGGAAGTCAGTCCTCACATATGGGTGACTCCCCAGCTCTGGGCTACCGAGGAACCCAGGCTGAACAAGAGAACTCCCTCTAGTCTCAGCAGCAAAGAAAGGCTTTTCAAGGACACAACCTCCACCGGTAGCCCAACAGAGGGCAGGAGTTGCCTAAACCTCAAAGAGATTCCGGAGTACTGCTTGGCCAAAAGCACTGTCCCTACGGGACTCCCTCTCCAGGCAGTAATGGGCCGCAAAAGTCTGGCTTGAAGACCAAGTTGCAGCCCTGCAGATGTCTACCAAGGGCACAGAGCGGAGATGAGCCACTGAGGCAGCCATTGCCCTGACAGGATGGACCGTGACCCTACCCTGCAAAGGAAGGTCAGCCGCCTTGTAAGCCCAGGTGATACAGTCAGCCACCCAGATGGACAAGGTACGCTTGGACACAGCCAACCCCAACTTATTGGGGGTCAAAGGATACGGAGCTGAGTAGCCCTTCTATGCCCCTGCGTACGGTCAAGGTAGAAGGATAAGGCCCTCCGACAGTCCAGGGTATGCAGGACTGCTTCGGCCTGGCTGGCATGAGGCCTAGGGAAGAATGTTGGAAGAACCACCTCCTGGTTCAGGTGGAAAGAGGAGACAACCTTAGGGAGGAACTTTGGATGAGTACTAAGGACTACCCTGTTCCTATAAATCCTCGTGTAAGGCCTATCACAGACCAGGGCCTGAAGCTCACTCACTCGCCTAGCCGAATTAAGGGCTATCAGGAAGAGTGTCTTCCAGGAGAGGAAGCGTAGTGGACAAGTAGCCATCGGCTCAAAAGGTGGGCGAGTCAGTTGCTGCAAGACCACATTCAGCTCCCACTCAGGGGCAGGAGGACGGATGGGAGGCTTGAGCAAAAGCAAGCCCCTGAGAAAGCGGGACACCAAGGGGTGACCAGACAGAGAATGCCCCTCCACCAGTGAGTGGTGAGCTGCTAGAGCTGAGAGGTGGACCCGAACAGAATTGGACTTAAGTCCCTGATTTGATAAGTGCAGTAAGTACTGAAGCACTACTGGCACAGTAAAAGAGAAAGGGTCCTCTGTACGTAGCTGACACCACAAAGAAAACCTTTTCCATTTGAGAGCATAGGTTTTCCTAGTGGACTGTTTCCTAGAGGCTAGGACAACTTCCTCAACTTCCTGAGGTAGGCCCCAGGGAGCCAAAACTACCCTTGCAGCCTCCAGGCCATCAAATTGAGAGATTTGAGATTGGGGTGCAGAAGGGAACCCAGCTCCTGTGAGAGAAGGTCGGGTTGCAACTCCAGAGGTAGTGGAGAATCCACTGCCAGTTGAAGCAGAAGAGGAAACCAAGGCTGTCTTGGCCACCTGGGAGCCACCAGCAGGACCGAGGCCTTGTCCTGAAGAATCTTGAAGAGAGTCTGGGCCACCAAGGGCGTGGGAGGAAACGCATACAGGAGGCCCTGAGACCAGGGTATCAGAAAAGCATCCGCTGCTATCCGCAGAGGATGCGGTTTCCTGGAGCAGAACCTTGGCAGTTGCTTGTTCATTGGGCTGGCAAAGAGATCTATCGAAGGGAGACCCCATTTGAGGAAGATCTTCTGAACTACTGAAGGATGCAGCTGCCACTCGTGGGGCTGCAGTATCCTGCTTAACCTGTCTGCCAGGTAGTTGTCCTGGCCTGGAAGGTATACAGCCTTGTGGAGCATGTTGTGCTTGAGGGCAAATGAACAAAGGTTCTGAGCCTCCTGACAGAGGATCCGGGACCCAGTGCCGCCTTGTTTGTTCACATAAAACATGGCAACTTGGTTGTCTGTCTGAATCAGGACAGACTGGTGAGCCAGGGCAGGAGTGAAAGCTTTGAGTGCTAATCGAATAGCTCTGAGGACATTGATCTGTTGTGCAGCTTCCCAGGGAGACCAGAGGCCCTGGGTGCACTTGCCCAGACAATGAGCTCCCCAGCCTTGCAGGGAGGCATCTGTTGTCATCACTACTGTGTACTCTGGAATATGAAAAGGCACCCCTTTCAGTAGATTGGGTGGGTGCAGCCACCAGTTGAGGGAGTGCAGAAATGGTTTGGACACCCTTATCCTGTCTCTGAGGCCGCCTGTGGCCTGGGACCACTGAGCCCGAAGGCACCACTGTGCAGGCCTCATATGGAGCCTGGCATCGGGGGTCACATGTACCGTCAAAGCCATGTGGCCTAGAAGCCTCAGGCAGAGTCTGGCAGAGACCAGGGACCTGCTGAGAAACTGATTTGCCAAGGCCATCAACCTTTGGGCCCTGTATGTTGGCAAGAAAGCCTTTGCCAGCAGAGAGTCTAGCCTTGCTCCTATGAACTCCACGTTCTGGGAGGGGAGCAAAGTGGACATTGCGAAGTTTATGACAAACCCCAGGCTTTGTAGAAGATCAATAGTCCTGAGGGTGGCCTGATTGGCCTCCTGGCACGTCTGACCCCTGATGAGCCATTCGTCTAGATAGGGGAAGACAAAGATTCCCTGATTTCTCAGGTAGGCCACCAAAACTGCTAGGCACTTGGTAAAGACTCTGGGGGCGGAGGTGAGGCCGAAAGGCAGCACTCTGTACTGATAATGGTTTCCTCCCACGATGAACCTGAGGTACTTTCTGTGGTCTGGATGAATGAGGATGTGAGTATACACATCCTTTAGATCTAAGGAGCATAGCCAATTTCCCTGCTGGAGGTAGGGCAGAAGAGTGCCAAGAGTAAGCATCTTGAACTTCTCCTTCACTAGGAACTTGTTGAGGTTCCTGAGGTCCAGAATGGGTCGAAGGCCACCGGTTCTTTTGGGCACCAGGAAATACAAGGAGTAGAAACCGTGACCTTGCAAGTGGGGAGGCACAGGCTCCACCGCCCTGTCCACCAACAGACCATGAAGCTCTTGTAGAAGAAGGTCTGTGTGCAGGGGAGGCCTTGGAGGCTCCCCTGGAAAACATGGTGGAGGCAGTTGGTGAAAATGGAGGGCATAGCCCTTGTGGACTATCTCCAGGACCCAACTGTCCCCGGTGACAAGAAGCCACTGGTGGGCAAAGAGGGCGAGGCGACCTCCTGTGCAGGGTTGGGAGAGCAGTGGAGGAGAGGCTACGCTCAAGGAGTCAAAAACCCCCACCCTGCGGAGTGGTAGCAGGGGCCTGAGGTTTGGGGGTCCTCTGCCTACGGGGCCCATTACCCTGCCCCTTGGCTTGCTGACCCTGGGGGGCAGCTTGGGCAGCCTGATATTGCAGGTACTGTTTGTAGGCAGTGCCCTTCCTCAGGTAAAAGGGCTTTTTACCCGAGCCCTTCTTCTTATGAGAAGGGGCAGAGGTCTTCCTCGATAGCCTTGTCCGTGTGAGGTGCTCAGTTTCGAGCTGAGCGGCCTTCTCGGTCATGGGCTTGCCAAAAAGGTTTTCACCTCGGCAAGGGACATCGACCAACTTGTCCTGAACCCATGGCTCGAGGTCCGATGACTGCAGCCATGCCTGGCGTCGAGCCGCGATGCCGGCTGCCGCAACTCGGGCCGAAGCCTCGAAGCCATCGTAGGCGGCACGGGACATGAACTTTGAGCAGTCCCGAATCCCCGAGGACAAGGACTTAAATCTCTGCAAGGGTTTCCCGGAGAGACCAGCAGAGAACCCGGCCAATTCCTTGGCCAGATCCCGCAAGTACATGCCCATGTACAGCTGGTAGGACTGAACACGGCAGGCAAGCAAGCATCGAGCCCTGGAAGCACTTTCTACCGACGCCATCGAGGTTCCGGGCCTCCCTGCCAGGGGGCACCGCGGAGTGCATCTTCTGGCTCTTCAGACGATGCATGGCCTATTCCACAACCATAGAATGGTGTGGTAGCTGTGCCTTTTGAAAGCCAGGGCTCTTCCGGAGACGATAGATCGAATCGACTCGCTTGCTGAGAACCAGCGCTGAGGCCGGTGCCTCCCACATACGGAAGAGGAGCCGTTCCAGCATCGGAGGAACCGGAACAGTAAAGGCCTCCTTCGGAGGAGAGTCATACTGTAGGGCCTCGAGCTCTTCGGCTCGAGGCTCCTCCTCGGGGTCCGCCGGAATAGCCAAGGCAGCGGCCATATCTCAGACGAACTCCGAGAACCGGGGCTCAGACTGCGGTGAGTCCGAAGGAACGCACAGAGTCTTGAAGGTATCAGGAGACTCCTCATCCTCTGTCTCCCAAGCTGACTCGTCCAAGGAGGAGTCAGGGTCCGACCTCGCGGGGCCCTGGAGCACCCGCCCAGACACCGGAGGCACCGGTGTCGACGCCCATGGTCCCGAAGGGAGGTCGAGGGAGACCGCGACCGAGGTCAACTCCGAGCCACGATGGATTCGAGTATTGGCTCGGTCTCCTGGGTCGACTTCGAAGTCGATGTCCCAGTGGTCGGGGCAGATGCACCAGAAAGGCTGGCCATCACTGCCCGCTGCTGCTCCATGAAGGCAGACATTCTGCTCTCCAAGGCTGTCATCCTGAGACTCAGCTTGGGAGACGCAGCAGCCACCGACTCGGGCCCCGGCGGTGCCGGGCCCGACGTCGGCTCCCTGGGAGGGGAGTCCTCGAGGACTACGGGGCTTACTTGTCCAGCAGACTCCGGCTCCACACGAGGAACCTTTGCAGGCTTCTCGAGTTCCACGGGCCCGGGGCGATGGTCGGGGGTCTTAGACCTGGCCCTCGAGAAGCCAGGGACCTCTTCCGATGACGCCCTCACGAGCTGCTTCTTCCTCTTATGTTCCCGGTCGGGGGACCCCCTGTCCAAGGAGCTTCAACGGTGCTTGGGATCGGAATCCCGAGATGTCGAGGCCTCAGACGAGGTCCGGGCCCGGCCGGAGGCTGAGTCCGAGAAAAGCCTTTCTTTTTGCTGCTGTCGACTTCGGAGTGCCTTGGAAGACATCTTTCCACATGGCCCGCACGACTTAGGGTCATGGTCGGGGCCGAGGCACCGAAGGCAGAAGTCGTGGGTGTCGGTGAGAGACATCAGTTTCTTACATCGATCACACTTTTTAAAACTGCTGGAAGCCATCGGGGAAAAAGAGAGTCCCCGCGAGGTCAAAGGACCGGCCTTCCAGGGAAAAATGGAAAAAAGGGCGCGAACGCCAGCCACGAAGGGCAAAAACCAAAAAAGTAGAATCAGGCTCGATACCGGTGTACCGAACCCGGCGGGAGGGGAACCGGCGTCAAACCGGAGAAAAAATAGCGAAAATCGCCGAAAAAATCTAATTTTAACCAGAAAAACAGGACACACGTCAGGTGGGCTTCATGGAAAAAAAAGAGACTGAGGTAAGATGGCACCTTTAGGCGGGAAGGGAACCGCACATGCGTGCCTGCATTCCCAAAGGCTTTCATAGAAAGCTGGGGAAATGCTCCGCTGGGGCTTCATCGGCGCCGATGACACCCATATGTGAGGACTGACTTCCTGCTTGGCCCTGGAGAATGTAGTCTTCACATATGGGGACTCCTTAGCTACAGATGCCAGGGAGAAACCCCAGAAGCTGTGTGCCCTTTTGAAAGGGCTCCACTTACCCCATGGATTTCTGGCATCCTACCAGGGATGGTGGGTAGGAGTTGATTAAGTATGGAACAGGTTTTGAAGAACAGCCTGACCAAACAAGGCATCCCGATGGGAGTCCTTGTCCAAGCAGTAATGGGCTGTGAAGGTATGAACCGAGGCCCAGGTAGCTGCTCGACAGATGTCATCGATAGACACAGAGTGAAGATGAGCCATAGAGGCTGCCATGGCTCTCACATTGTGCGCTGTGACATGGCCTTCAAGAGGAAGGTTCTTACTCCGACAGGCAAAAGATATACACTGTGCAATCCAGTTGGACAGTGTCCTTTTGGAGACTGGAAGTCCTAAATGACTAGGATCAAAAGCACCAAAGAGTTGAGAGGACTTTCTATGTTGCTGCGTCCTTTGCAAGTAAAAGGCCAAAGCTCTTTTACAGTCCAAAGTATGAAGATTCCTTTCTACATTAGAGGCATGAGGCCTTGGGAAAAAAACAGGAAGGTAAACTGCTTGGTTTAAATGAAAAGGTGAAACCACCTTTGACATAAAGTGAGGATGAGTCCTAAGGACTACCTTATCATGATGGAACCTTGTATAAGGGGGATCAGCCACCAATGCTTGCAATTCACTGATGCGACGTGCTGATGTGATTGCAATAAGAAAAATAACCTTCCAGGAAAGGAATTTCAAAGAGGTAGTAGCTAATGGTTCAAAAGGCGGCTTCTTGAGCTGGCCAAGAACCAGATTTAAGTCCCATGCCACCGGTGGTGGCTTAACGGGAGGCTTAGTTAGAAGAAGGACTCTCATAAATTTTGCTATGATAGGATGAGAGGAAATAGGTTGCCCATTTAAAGGCTTGAGAGAAGCTGCAATAGCACTCAAATGAACTCTCACTGAAATGGTCTTAAGCCTTGCATTAGACAAATGAAGGAGATATTCCAGTAATGATTCCAGAGGTATTGCAAGAGGGTTAAGACCTTTCTGCGAACACCATATGGTAAACCTTTTCCACTTCAAAGCATAAGAGTGTCTTGTGGATGGTTTCCTGGAAGCATAAAGGATATCCTTTACTTGCTGAGAAAGGTCAAGACCATGAAGTTCTAGGCTTTTAGCAACCAGGCCCTGAGATGTAGAGACTGGGGATTGGGATGCCACAGCATCCTGTCCTCCTGGGATAGGAGATCTGGAGCAGATCCTAACTCCAGAGATGGAGCTTGAGAGAGATGTAAGAGCAGAGGGGTACCACACTTGTCGTGGCCAATGTGGGGCTATGAGAATCATATGGCCTCTGTCTCTCTGAAGCTTGAATAAAGTTCTGGGAATTAGGGAAATGGGTGGGAAGGCATACAGAAAGTCCCGACCCCAATGGAGGAAGAAGGCATCCCTGGCCTGACAACCCTGAGCCGGAATTCTGGAACAGAACCAGGGAAGTTTGGCATTCAGCGGACTTGCAAAGAGGTCTATGTCCGGGGTTCCCCAAAATTGGAAAATTTTGGCCACCTGGTCTGCATGGAGATACCATTCGTGTGGAAGAAGAACTCGACTGAGTCTGTCTGCCCAAGAGTTTTGAATGCCTGGAAGATACACTGCAAGGAGATGAATCTGATGCTCTCTGGCGAGGGCCCAAAGTCGCAAAGCTTCATTGCAGAGCGACAGAGAGCCTGTTCCGCCCTGCTTGTTCACATAGAACATGGCTACCCGGTTGTCCGTTTGAATTAGGACAGTTTTGTAGCTGAGCTGGGTGTGAAACACTCGAAGAGCAAGAAAAATTGCTCTGAGCTCTAGGAGATTGATGTGAATATCGATCTCCTGTGGGGTCCAGGAACACTGGGTAGAGAGACCTTGCAAATGGGCTCCCCAACCCACCTGTGAGGCATCTGTTAGTTACTTGGGGTGGGGGTTGCTGAAAAGGGGACCCCACCAACAGATTCTGGGGTGACTGCCACCATTGGAGAGACAAAATAAGATGCTTCCCAAGCAATGCTAAAGTCTCACCTCACTGCTCGGGAAATGTTACAATTGCTAGGCCACATGGCATCCACTGTGCATGTGGTCCCTTATGCTCGCCTCCATATGAGGGTAGCCCAGTGAACTCTATCCACTCAGTGGACTCAGGCGTCAGTCTGCACAGTGGATGCCATGTGGCCTAGCAATTGTAACATTTCCCGAGCAGTGAGGTGAGACTTTAGCATTGCTTGGGAAGCTAACTGCACAATGCGAAGGCAGCGGGACTGTGGAAGATAGGCCCTTGTCTGTCTGGTATCCAGCAGGGCTCCTATGAACTCTACAGACTGAGTGGGAGCTAGGTTGGATTTTGGGAAATTTATGACAAGTCCCAAATATTGGAGGATACGCATTGTGCGAGATAGGGAAATCCTGGCCTCTGGCTCTGATGGGGCTTGAATGAGCCAATCGTCCAATTAAGGAATGACAAATATTTTTAGGGTGTGGAGAAATGCTGCCACCACAGCCATGCATTTTGTGAACACCCTCGGTGCCGAGGCCAGGCCAAAAGGAAGAACTCTGTATTGGTAGTGCTTCCCTTGAAATAGAAAGTGAAGAAATCTTCGGTGAGTTGGATGGATGAGAACATGAGTGTACGCATCCTTGAGATCTAGAGAACAAAGCCAGTCCTGACTCTGAAGGTATGGCAGTAGAGTTTCTAGAGAAATCATTTTGAATTTCTCTTTGAACAGGAATTTGTTCAATTCTCTGAGGTCCAAAATGGGTCTGTGCCCTCCTGTTTTCTTTGGAATAAGGAAAAAGGGGGAATAGAACCCTGTACCTTGTTGATGAATAGATACTTCTTCTATTGCCCCTTGGGCAAGAAGCAGACTGAGCTCATGATCTAACTGGGAGTTGAGAGAGGTCTGAGAATTGAACTGTCTTACCATTGTAGGAGGGGGCATGCTGAGGAAGTGAAGCTTGTATCCCTCTCTTACAATGGACAGAGTCCAACTTTCTGCTGTTATCTGCCCCCATATGGGGGCAAAATAACATAACCTTCCTGGAATGGTGGAAGGCTCTGGCCTGTTCAGGGCCAGGAAGACAAAGTTCTCTAGATGGGAGTCAAAGCCCCTGTGGAGGCTGAGTCTGCTGAGCCGGTTGAGGCTTAGCAGCCTTTGTTTTTCTTTGTTTAGGTTGCTGCTGACCCTTTGGGGCAGACTGACTTGAACGATGCCCTTGTTGGGTATAGGAGGGGTAGAACGTCTTCTTTCTAGTGAAGAATGGTTTTTTGTAGGACTTTTTCCTTGCAGGATCAGCTGTAGATTTTGATAATCTATCCAAGGTGAGATTATCAGCATCAAGCTCATTAGCTTTCTCTTGCCAATTCTCTCCAGTGCAAGGAATACTCCCCAATTTGTTCTGTACCCAAAGTTCCCAAGTCAGATGCCTGGAGCCAGGCAATCCTACGTGCGCCTATGGCAATAGCAGAAGTTCTGCTTATGTACTCAAAACAATCAAAAGCTGCACGATTTACAAATTTGGAAACATCCTGAGCATGTTTGATAAGTGCAAGATAATCTTGTCTCTTATCATGCGGAAGGAGAGGGCTCATAAGCTCTAGATCTCCTGTAACTTCCTTAAGGAACATGCCCATATATAAAATGTAGGAACTAATCCTGGCAGAAAGCATAGAGGCCTGGAAGGTTCGACGCCCAAAGGCATCAAGAGTTCTACATTCACGTCCTGGAGGATTAGATGCATGTCTTTTTGCACTCTTGATCCTTTTCTCATAGCTGATTCCACCACCATGGAATGGTGGGGCAGCTGAGGTTTTTGAAATCCAGGACAGGGAGGAACTCGATACATGGTATCGAGCCTACGAGAATGAGGAGAAGTGTTGAGAGGTGTTTCCCACATGCTTAGCATGAGATCATGCAAGATAGCGTAGTTACTCACCTGTAACAGGTGTTCTCCAGGAGCAGCAGGAATCAGTCCTCACATATGGGTGACATCGGCGCCGACGGAGCCCTCGCGGAGCAATTTTCCCCAGCTTTCAAAGAAAGCCTTTGGGAATTGCAGCGCGCATGCGCGGTCCCCTTCCCGCCCAAGGGTGCCATCTTAGCCAGTCAGATGACATAGCTAAAAGACAGCATAAAAATTTGCAAAAAAACTAAAGCAGATAATCGCAACTCCAAGGGGAGGAGGGAGGGTTGTGAGGACTGATTCCTGCTGCTCCTGGAGAACACCTGTTACAGGTGAGTAACTACGCTTTCTCCAGGACCAAGCAGGAAGTCAGTCCTCACATATGGGACTCCCAAGCTTAAGGTTACCGGAGACCCTAAGCACAAAATGAGCTCCCTCTAGCTCAGCAGTACAGAAGGAAGGAATCTTCGCTGAATTATTATCCACCGGTAGCCCCCATCCGGGATGGAGGGCAGGAGTTGCTCAAACCTCGAAGAGATTTCGGAGGACTGCCTGTCCGAAAGCACTGTCCCTGCGGGACTCCCTCTCGAGGCAGTAATGGACCGCAAAAGTCTGGCTCGAAGACCAAGTAGCGGCCCGGCAGATGTCTGCCAACGGAACAGAGCGGAGGTAAGCCACTGACGTAGCCTTCGCCCGAACACAATGAGCCGTGACTCGACTTTCTAAGGAGAGTCCGGCTGCCCCATAAGCCCAAGCGATACAGTCAGCAACCCATATGGACAGAGTACGCTTGGAGACCGGGAGCCCCAATTTATTGGGGTCAAAAGATACAAAAAGCTGAGCAGCTTTACAGTGCTCCCGCATACGGTCAAGGTAGAAGTTCAATGCCCTTCTACAGTCCAGGGTATGCAGGACCATTTCAGCTCGGCTGGAGTGTGGCCTGGGAAAGAAGGTCGGAAGTACCACCTCCTGATTGATGTGAAAAGGGGAGACCACTTTTGGAAGAAATTTTGGGTGAGTCCGTAGGACTACCCTATTTTTGTAGAACCGAGTGTAAGGGGGATCAGACACGAGGGCCTGCAATTCACTTACGCGTCTAGCGGAAGTGAGGGCTATCAGGAATAAGGTTTTCCAAGAAAGAAAACGTAGAGAACAGGTAGCCATAGGTTCAAAAGGCGGACAGGTGATCCGCTGTAAAACCACATTTAGATCCCAGTCAGGTGCTGGCGGGCGCAGAGGTGGTTTCAGTAGAAGGAGACCTCGGAGAAACCTTGCCACGAGAGGGTCGCTGGAAAGAGGTCTGCCGTCCACCGGCACATGATGTGCTGAGAGAGCACTGAGGTGAACTTTAACGGAGTTGGACTTAAGTCCTAGATTAGAGAGGTAGAGCAAGTACTGCAAGATCACCCACACCGAGCAGGAGAAGGGATCTTGAGACTGCTGGGCACACCAAGCGGAAAAGCGACGCCATTTAAGGGCGTAGCATTTGCGGGTAGAAGGTCGCCGGGAAGCTAGGACGACCTCTTCCACCTCTGCCGGCAATAGAAGGGGAGCAAGGACTACCCTTTCAGCAGCCAGGCCATCAGATGTAGAGATCTGAGGTTGGGGTGTAGCAGGGACCCCTGATCCTGTGTTAGGAGATCTGGTTGAAACCCCAGAGGGAACGGATCCTCCACCGCTAATTGCAGCAGGAGTGGAAACCACGGCTGTCTGGGCCAGCGAGGAGCTATCAGGATCATGGAAGCTTTGTCTCGGAGAACCTTGAAAAGAGTTCGGGAGACTAGCGGTATGGGAGGAAAGGCATACAGAAGGCTTTTCGACCATGAGAGCAGAAAAGCATCCGCCGCTACTCGAAGGGGATGCGGCTGCCGAGAGCAGAAGCGAGGAAGTTGCCGGTTGAGAGGACTGGCAAAGAGATCCATCGTGGGGAGGCCCCACTTCAGAAAAAGTTTCTGAACTACCAAGGGATCCAGGCGCCACTCGTGCGGCTGGAGGATTCTGCTGAGTTTGTCCGCCAGGCAATTTTCTTGGCCTGGGAGATAAACTGCCTTGAGAAGAATGCCGTGGCTGACGGCCCAAGAGCAGAGCTTCTGTGCTTCTCGACAGAGAAGGAAGGAGCCCGTGCCTCCCTGTTTATTCACGTAGAACATGGCAACTTGATTGTCCGTCTGGACAAGGACGGACTGGTGAGAAGTCAGGTGGGAGAAAGCCTTGAGAGCCAGACGGATTGCTCTGAGCTCCAGGAAGTTGATCTGCTGCGCAGACTCCCACGTGGTCCAGAGACCTTGAGTACATGCCCCTTGGCAATGCGCTCCCCATCCTAGGAGAGAAGCATCGGTCGTCAGCACTTGAGCCGGCGGAGGAGACTGAAAAGGCATTCCGAGCAGCAGGTTCGGCCGATGAAGCCACCACTGTAGAGAAGAGGCCAGCGGGCCGGAGATGCGCACTAAGTCGGCTAGGCCGCCCGTGGCCTGTTGCCACTGCTTGCGAAGGCACCACTGAGCAGGCCGCATATTCAGGTGGGCATTGGGGGTCACGTGGACGGTGGAAGCCATATGGCCGAGTAGTCTCAGGAAGCGCCTGGCGGAGACCAGGGACTGGCTGCGAAATCGGCCGGCTAGGTCCATGAGCCGTTGAGCCCTGTCGAGAGGCAGGAAAGCTCGTGCCTGAAGAGTGTGCAATCTTGCGCCGATGAACTCGAGATCCTGTGAGGGGAGCAAAGTGGACTTTGCGAAGTTTATGACAAAGCCCAAGTATTGCAGAAGAGTCACAGTGCGGTGTGTGGCTTTTGTGACTTCTGGAGAGGACGATGCTCTGATGAGCCAGTCGTCTAGGTACGGAAAGACATAGAGGCCGTGAAGTCGGAGATAAGCCGCCACCACCGCGAGACATTTTGTGAAGACTCGTGGTGCGGAGGATAGGCCAAAGGGCAGTACTCTGTACTGGTAATGATTTCCTGCCACCACAAACCTTAGGTATTGGCGGTGGCTTGGGTGGATGAGGATGTGCGTGTAGGCATCCTTTAGATCCAAGGAGCATAGCCAATCTCCCTGCTGGAGGTAGGGCAGAAGGATTCCAAGGGTAAGCATCTTGAACTTCTCCCTGACGAGGAACTTGTTGAGGCTGCGCAAGTCCAGGATGGGTCTGAGGCCTCCCGTTCTTTTTGGTATTAGGAAATACCTGGAATAGAAGCCTTGACCCCGCAGGTGGTGGGGCACCGGTTCCACAGCCTGTTCCTGAAGAGGACTTGCCAACTCCTGAAGGAGTAAGTCCCTGTGCAGAGGGAGTCGTGGAGGTTCTCCCGGGAAATAGGAGGGAGGGATCTGGTGGAAGTGGAGAAGATAGCCTTCTCTCACCACCTGAAGCACCCAGGCATCTGAGGTGACATTGGACCACCTGTGGGCAAAGTGAACCAGCCGGCCTCCTGTGCTGGGAGGAACCAGCTGAGGGGGAGAGGCTATGCTGATGAAGTCAAAAACCCCCACCCTGCTGAGCAGGGGCCGGTGGTGCAGGCTTGGGGGCTTGCTGCCTACGGGACCCGTTACCCCGTCCCTTGGCCTGCTGACCCTGTTGGGGAGCCGCGGAGGCCTGATATTGAGGGTAGTGTTTATAGGCAGCCGCCTTTCTCGGGTAAAAGGACTTCTTTCCCGAGCCCTTCTTCTTCTGGGAAGGGGCGGAGGTCTTCCTAGAAAGCCTAGTTCTGGTGAGAGTCTCCGTCTCGATTTGGGCAGCCTTTTCAGCCATGGGCTTGCCAAAGAGGTTCTCACCTCGGCAGGGGACATCGACCAACTTGTCCTGCACCCAGGGTTCAAGGTCAGACGACTGAAGCCAAGCCTGTTGGCGGGCACCGATGCCGGCTGCGGCCACTCGTGCCGATGCTTCAAAGCCATCATAGGCTGCTCGAGACATGAATTTGAAGCATTCCCGAATACCAGTTGTCAAGGCTAGGAACCGCTGCAAAGGTTCCTCGGACAGCCCAGCGGAGAATCCGGCTATGTCTTTAGCCAGGTCTCTGAGATACATGCCCATGTAGAGCTGGTAGGTCTGGACCCGACAAGCAAGCATAGAGCCCTGGAAACACTTCTTACCTAGGCCATCCAGGTTGCGGGCCTCCCTGCCAGGAGGCACCGAGGAGTGCATCTTCTGGCTCTTAAGCCTATGCATGGCCGATTCCACCACCATGGAATGGTGCGGTAGCTGTGCTTTTTGGAAGCCAGGGCTCTTGCGGACTCGATAAATGGAATCGACCCGCTTGCTTAACACCGGCGACCATGCCGGACTCTCCCACATGCGGAAGAGTAGTCGTTCCAGCATGGGAGGAACCGGTACAGTAAAGTGCTCCCTGGCGGGAGAGTCGTACTGAAGGGCATCGAGCTCTTCGGCTCGGGGCTCCTCCTCGGGATCCGCAGGGAAGGCCAACTCCTTCTCCAAAGACCCGGGACGGCTATCGGGGCTATGCGACCTGGCCCTCGCGGAACCAGGAGCGTCCACCGACGCCGCCCTCGCGGGTTTCACCTTCCGATGATGGTCCCCGGAGGGAGAACCTCTGTCGGAGGAACTCCGGCGATGGTCAGAGCTGGAACCTCTGGACGCCGAGGCCTCCGACGAGGTCCGGGTACGGGCGGGATCAGCGAAGATTCGTTCCCGCTGATGCCGCCGACTCCTTAACGCTTTGGAGGACATCTTGCTGCAGGCCCCACAGATCAGTTCCTCGTGATCCGGGCCAAGGCAGCGGAGGCAATTATCATGTGTGTCAGTGAGTGACATATTTCTGTCACACTGAACACACCGCTTGAAACCACTGGCAGCCATCGGGGGAAAAAGGGTCCCTGCAAGGTCAAAGGACCGGGCTGCCAGTGAAAAACCGAAAACGAAACTGACAGAAAATCAGAAAAACCGAAAAATAACAGAAGGACTCGCAACGGCGTCGCGAGTCCGGGCAGGAAAAGGACCGGCGTCGAACCGATAGAGAAAAATGAGATTAAACACGAAAAAATCAACTTTTTCAGCGGGGACAAGACGGGCACGTCTGAAGGGCTCCGCGGAAAAAAGAAGACTGGCTAAGATGGCACCCTTGGGCGGGAAGGGGACCGCGCATGCGCGCTGCAATTCCCAAAGGCTTTCTTTGAAAGCTGGGGAAAATTGCTCCGCGAGGGCTCCGTCGGCGCCGACGTCACCCATATGTGAGGACTGACTTCCTGCTTGGTCCTGGAGAACTCATGAATACGCAAAGTAGCTGCCTCTTTGGGAGCTTTAGGATACTGTAAAATCTCCAATTCCTTCGCCCTAGGCTCTGTTTCAGGAGCCACTGTGATGGAAAGACCTCGAGCCACATCTTGGACAAAATCCTGGAAGGATATATCCTCTGGAGGAGACATCCTACGTTTAGGAGAGGAAAAATCCTCAGGAAGAAGTACTCTGGTATCGACAGAGCTGTCAGAGTCTTCAGACTCGTCGGAGGATTCGAAGTATCTCCTGTCCAGATAATCGTGCATCGCACGATACCGGTACCGATCGAAATCGGTATCGAAGGGTCTGGCACCGACTTGCTAGCACCGGAGGGCATAGCCTGCGTCGGTACCGGTGCCGACGTCGATGCAATTGGCCCCGGTACAGATGTCGGTACCGGTACCGGTTGAATTGTCTGAAGCAGTTTCGGGGGCATCGATGCAGAGAGAAGAGCCGCCAGACTGCGTTCAATAGCAAAGAATCTCTGGTCTATCGACGCCGCAGATGCCTGGGTATCGGTACCGGACGTAGCGGCCGGTACCCCAGAGCATGGCACCAGTAGTTCTGCCGAAGTTGGGGCCTCGAGAACATCCTGGAGCCCCGATGATGCTTTGGAAGCCAAAGCCTCCCGCCGGGGCAATTTTGCCGGTGTGAGTCCCTCAAGCACAAAGCCAGAGGCATCTCGATACTTAGAAGGAGATCTACCCTTTGAGGACCGGCTAGACTTATGTTTAGTTACCTGAGATCCATGGGAGGACGATGAAGCCCTGGAAGATGTTGATGCCACAGATGCTGCATCGGAGGGAAAAAGGGTGCTAAGTTTAGCAGCTCGGTTTTGCCGACCCCTCTTCGACATCATCCCACAGGCAACACACTCAGAGATAGAGTGGCCAGGACCTAAACATTTGAGGCACCACTCATGGGTGTCGGTGACGGAGATGGTACCGCCACACTTGGAACACTTTTTAAAACCCGAGGCGTGTTTTTCCATTGTAGAGGAAAGTTGGGCCTAGTGCCCAAAATGGCACGTGGCACCAGAGGAGAAAAAAGCTGAAAGACTCCATGAAAATTTGTATTTATTTTTTTTTTTTTTTACAAGGAAAAGAAAGAAAGAACCGGCGGTACCGGTGTAGCGTCGAAGGAAGGCAGACGCGACCACAAAAAAGAAGAAGAAAAGGTCTGTTTTCTGCGGTGACAGGAAGTGCGACCTGCCTGCTCCACAGAAACAAAGAACTGGAGAGAGACAGATGGGAAAGGCAGGAAGGCAGAACGCAGGCACTGTGGGATGCTCCCAAAAGCTTTCTAATTGGACACTGGGGAGCGTTCCCGCGCAGGCTCTGTCGGTACCGATGATACCCATATGTGAAGACTACATTCCTGCTTGTTCCTGGAGATATGCAAGTCTTCCTCATCTGCCTCCCAATGCCCCTCGTACCCTCAATTCTCTAGCAATTCCATCATATCTAAATATTCCCCCAGATGCTACTACAGACTCACCATGCACCCAATCCTAAACCCATCGCAGGCCCACCATAGACTACCATGCAACCTCATCATATATTTGGCAGCCAGTCATAGTAAATCATGGTCCCATGCTATAACGTGGATCATCCATCATCCCAAGCCCCCCGGCAGCCTACAATGGGATGTGATCCTCTGCTATTCCTAGTCATCAAAATGTCCCCAAACTCCCCAAATTACTTTCCAACACAAAGGGGATTATGGCATGACAATTATATACCTGGAAAATATGGAACCCTATAGGATGGTACTGATTGCCCTGGCAATGCTGACGAAGTGTAACTTGAACATTGCTGTCTCCAAAATCAGCAGAAATAGAGAGAGGAAAGTAGGGATTGCAGCGAAAAGAGGAGAAATTCCTGCAGCCTCCTGCACTGTGCCCTCTCTTCCAGCGCCCCTGTAGCTGCACAGTCTTCCAGACACCGCTGGGTTTTTCTTCCCCATAGGCAAGGCAATGTAGAGGTGGTTTCATTTCACTGCTCAAAAACAAAGGAATAAAAGTTAGCACTTACTGCAGCCCCACTCTGCTAACCAGAGCTATGTCTTCCACTGCATTCTCAGCCTCTTGTAACACAGAAAGCTCAGACACATGAAGCGCCATGGCTGGGAGGCAAGGAGCTAATTTCTGACATGGCTGCTTTCAGAGAGAAGGAACAGCATAGCTACTCAACTGTAGCAGGTATTCTCTTGGAACAGCAGGAATCAGTCCTCACATATGGGTGACGTCACTGATGGAACCCATGCAGGAATGCTTCCTAGCTTCCAAAGGAAGCTTTTGGAAGGTGCACTAAGCATGTTGATGCCAGTCTTTCCACCCAAAGGAGCCATCTTTATCTTGGTGTGATGACATAGCTTAATCAAGACAGAAAAGGCAAACAACTCCATAGGAAGGAGGGAAGGTAGTGAGGACCGATTCCTGTTGTTCCCAAAGAACTCTTGCTACAGGTGAGTAGCTATGCTTTCTCTAAGACCAAGCAGGAAGTCAGTCCTCACATATGGGACTCCCAAGTACAGGCTCCCAAAAAAAATCTTTAAAAAGTCCAAAGGGGCAACCAGAAAAACAAACTGAGAAAAACAGCATGAGAAAAACGCTGAAAGATTTTCAGAGTCATCGTCGTCCGCATGGATATCAAAATCAGTTCGACTCTACGGTAGCCTGGATGAACAGAAGGACCGGTGGGAAAGAGTTGCTTTAATTCTCAAAGAGATGTCAGGGTACAGTTTGGCTGAAGTTGCTGCCATGCCAGGAATCCTTATCTAGACAATAGTGGGCTGTAAAGGTATGGACAGAGGACCACAGATCAGCCCTACAGATTTCCACCATGCAGACTGAGCACAGGCTGGCCACGAAAGCAACCATGGCCCTGAAATTCTGCGCCGTGATGTGGCGCTCTAAAGAGTGACCAGCCTGAGCATTAGCGAAGGAAATGCAATCTGCCACCCAAATGGAAAGGATGCGCTTGTTGGGGTCAGACGAGACAAACAGCTGTGAGGAATGGTGGTGCGCTTTCATTCTCTCCAGGTAGAAAGTCAGTACTTTCTTGCAATCCAAGGTGTGTGGTGAAGCCTCAGTCCTGTTTGCATGAGGCCTGGGGAAGAAAGTGGGTAGTACTACCGACTGATTGAGGTAAAAAAATGGACACCACCTTAGGCAGGAATTTAGGGCGCGTCCAGAGGATGACCCTATTCTTATGTAATCTGGTGTAAGGCAGATCTGCCGCCAGTGCTTGCAATTCGCTTACTTTGCATGCAGAAGTGAGCACTTTTAGAAAGATGACGTTCCAAGTGAGAAATCTGAGCGGACAGGAGGATGTGAACATAAGCATCCTTGAGATCCAAGGAACACGCCAATCTTGAGTTCGAAAGTAGGGTAATAACGTTTGCAGACACACCATCTGGAACTTTGCCCTTACCAGAAACCAGTTGAGATTTCAGAGGTCCACAATGGGTCGGTACCCTCCTGTCTTCTTGGGAACCAGGAAGTAACGGGAATAGAAATCCCTTCCTGTTTGAGACAGGGAAATTAGTTCCACAGCCTGGTTGGCTAGGAGGGAATGGATCCCCTGCTGAAGCAATGTGTGGTGGTGGGGGTCAAGTGGGTACTCCTCTGGGAAGAATGGAGGAGGAAGCTGATCGAAGTGCAATAGGGAACCATCCCAGACTATCTTGAGGACCCAGGAGTCTGTTGTTATTCTTGGCCACCTGTGGGCAAAGAGGATCAGTCTGCCTCCTACCTGAGACGGAACAGCTTCCGGGAGGGGAAGAAGGGCCATGTCCCTGACAAAGGAGTCAAAATCCGCCTTTGGCTGTGGCTGCGGTGCTGTTTGGGGCCTCGGGGCCTTAAGAAGACATGGTTAATGCTGTTCTTGACCTTTCTGCTATTGGCCCTGTTGGGTTGCTGGTAGGAGTGGTACAAATTCTAAGAGCCATAGGACTTCTTTTTCTTGGGGGTATTAAGACATATTTATTTATTTAGACAGATTTGTATACCACCTTATCCTTCAATCAAAATGGTCACATCACAATTGGAGGGTTACATTTAACATGAGGGAACTTAACAACATTGTACAATAAACTCGTATGTCTAAATGGTATGAGTGGGTATCGAGTTGGCGGAGGTAGTTGCATTACCGTTAGGGTAGAGACCGTTGTCTGTCTGCTCATAGGTTTCTGTAAACAGCAGGGTTTTAAGGGCCTTGCGGAAGTCTATGATGTCATTTAATGCCCTCAGGCTCATTGGGAGAGTTCCAAAGCGTGGACGCCAGAAGTGAAGGAGCTCTTCATGAAGTTGTTTGTTTAGTTTTGTGATATCCTGCAGGTGTGCCGATCATATTGTCATTATTGGTCCTTCTTGGTCTATCGCTGATATCCCTTGTTATGATGTCTTAGAGTGCGTCTGCCGAGAGATGGTGAATGATCTTAAAGATGATTAAGACTGTTTTAAATTTTGCTCTGGCTATCATTGGGAGCCAGTGCAGTTGCTGTAAGACAGGGGTGATGTGCTCAGTTCTTGGAGTGTCCGTAATGATGCATGCTGCAGTGTTTTGCGCCATTTGGAATAGGTGTAAGGTCTGCTGAGGGAGGCCTTGATATAATGAGTTTCCGTAATCAAACAGAGGTGTGATGAGTGCTTGGCGCACTGTGCGGAAGTGGTCCTGTCGGAGTATTGGCTTGATTTTTCTGATGGTCCTCAAACGTTGGTAGGCCTTGTTTGCGGTTTTGGTGATGTGGGATTTCATGTTCAGAGCTCTGTCCATTGTGATGCCCAGGGTACTTAACTTCATCTTTGACTACTATGAGTTTGACTAGAATGCTGATAGTTTGTGGTGGAATGAAGGTGGGATTTCTGGTGACGAACATTGCTTCAGTTTTATCGTAGTTGACCGTCAGGTTATTGGCTGTGAGCCAGGCATTCATGTCTTCAAGGCATCTGGTTATTGTTGTGGTGTTAAGTGCTAGTAGGTTGACTGGAGCATACACCATGATGTCGTCAGCATAGATGTGATAGTGCAGTTTGTGGCGTTTGATGATGTTGCATACGGGTTGGATGTAAATATTAAAGAGCATTGATGACAAGGCTGAACCTTGTGGTATTCCCTGCGTGACGGGGAACTGCAGTGATTTCTTTTGGGCACATCTGACTTGTTGCGTTCGATCTTCCAAGTAGGAAGTAAACCGCTTCAGAATGTTCTTACATACTCCTATCTGCTGCAGACATTGCAGTAACCTGGCGTTACAGTGTCAAAGGCTGCCGAGATGTCCATGAACACTAGCAGGAATCCGTTCTTTATGTTATCCATGCCTCTTAGGAGATTGTCAAAGAGGGAAGCGAGTAGTGTTTCCACACCGTGTTGGGGTTTAAAGCCATGCTGATGGATGTCCAGTGGGGCATTCATGTCAATATGGTCCTGAAGTTGTCTTTGCACTGTCTTTTCAACGATTTTCGCAAGGAATGGTAGGCTGGAGATGAGACGGTATGATTTTGGTTCAGAGGGGCTTAGGTTGTTGCTTTTAAGTATCGGTTGTATCATGGGGTGCTTCAGGGACTGTGGCATGTATCCTTGTTGGAGTGAATCTTTGACGATTTTGTGAATGTGATGAGAGAGCTGGCTTCTTGTGGCTTTGAGTCAAGACACTGGGCATGGGTCTGACGGTGAGGTGGCTGTGTTGAGTCCATTTATTAGGTCCCCTACTTGATGTGCTGATGGTATGCTGAAGTCCTCCCAGGTTTGATGCTGTTCTTTTATCTCAAGGTCATCTGTCTGTGGTGTAATAAGAGCATAAGATATGCCATACTGGGTCAGACCAAGGTCCATCGAGCCCAGTATCCTGTTTCCAACAGTGGCCAATCTAGGTCATATGTACCTAGCAGTATCCCCAAAAGACACAGGTTCCACAATGCTTGTATTGGGTCAAGCAGTGGTATCCTGGGTCCTTTTTAATAATGGTTTATGGACCTTTCCTCCAGAAACTTGTCTAACCCTTTTTTAAACCCAGCTACACTAACAGCTTTTACACGATGGAGCATGTCTGGATGGTGTTTTTTGATTTCATGAGGTCCGCAAATTCCTGTGGGTCAAGATGGTGGGTACAGTGGTGTCCTTAGTGAACCTTTGGACAATGCTAAAGAGTCTCTCGGTCTGTTGACAGATTTCATGATTAGGTTGGTATGATGTTGCTGTTTATGCTCATTTATCAAGTTGTTATATTCCAGTTGCTTGGTTCTGTATAGAGTCAGGGAGTTATGCGCCTTGTTCCGCCTCCATTTTCTCTCCAGTCTTCTCTGAGAGTGCGCTTTGCATCTCTGATATCACTTGAGTACCAGGGGGTGTTGGACCTTCTGCGTGTTTGTGGTTCTGTACTCGTAGGGGCTGATGCTGCATTAGATATTATGGCGTTCCATTTCTCTATGTTTAGGTCAAGGGTGTCGTATTTCTGCTGGAATTCCGCTTGGAAGGGTCCGAGGTCTTTCTGGAGAGCCGAGTCATGGTGAGCTGCTCTCTCCAGCTCACCAGCCTTCTCCTCCATTGGTTTGCCAACGAGGTTTTCACCCCTGCAAGGGACATCTACCAATTTTTCCTGGACCCATTGCTCCAGGTCAAAGGCCTGCAGCTGCAAAAGGCGGCGGGCCCTGATGCCCACGGCAGCCACCCCAACCTCTGACTTGAAGCCATCATACGCTGCTCATCTTGAATTTGGAGCAGTCCTTGGTTTCTGAGATCAGAGCCCGGTACCGCTGGAGCTTCTCGCCAGACAGCTGAGAAGAGAACTCAGCGAGCTCGCCCACCAGATCTCTCAGGTACATACCCATGTACAGATGATACGCCTGGATAGAGGCCACAAGCATCGAGCCTTGGTAGCATTTCTTACCAAATCCATTCATTGAGGCATACCTCCTGGCCTAGGGGCACCGAGGAGTACATCTTGGTGCTCTTGATGCGGTGCATGGCTGACTCCACCACCATGGAATTATAAAAAAGTTGAAGCTTCTCAAAGCCAGGGCTCTTGCTCACTCTACAAGGAATCGAAGCAATGACTCACGGTGAGCATTGTGAGAGGTGTTCCCACATCTGAAAGAGGAGTCTCTCAAGGATCACTGGCACTGTGATGGCATCCTTCAGAGGAGAGGAATACTGAAGGATTTCGAGCTCTTCAGCCTTCTGCTCCTCTTCAGCTTTAATACTAAAGGGTGAGGCCTTACCCATTATCTCGCACAAACTCCTGAAAGGACAAGTCCTTCAGCGGGGAACTTTGTCCTTTCAAAGGGTGTTGAAGGATCGAAAGGTATGTCCCAATGCCATATGGTCTCGGGAGATTCCTACTCCTCAGTCTCCCAAGCATCAGAGTTGGACTCTGAGTGGAACTCGAAATACCGATGCTATTCCTCCCGGCATCAGTGCCAGTAGGGAGGAGTGGAGGCTGTCCAATGTTCTCGGCGATCGAACCCTTAGACACATGACAAAGAAAAGCATGGCACCAAGAGGGACCTTGAGCGGTTCCCAGAACTGCTGTCACCTCGGGGGAGGGCATGTACCTCCAAGACGGGTTGCACCTCTGATAGAGAGGCCTCCATGGTGAACGGCATCATCACCAGCACCAAGGAACATGGGGTAATCGGTTCCCAGGCAGCCTGCTGGCTAAGGAACGCAGACAGGCTGTATTTGAGGGACTCCATCCGCTGTGTGAGGAGCGCAGTCTCCGATGCCAGAACCAGCGCAGCAACCTCTGGCACTGATGCCAGTTACCTTGGCAGGGATTCAATGGTAACTGGCTCAGGAACACCTGCTGGCCCTCCAGGACCTTGGGAAGCAACTCCTCCTGACAGGGCAGCTAGGGAGGCTGCTCCTGGCCGTCGTCCTACGAATCCTGTCGAGGCTGCGATGCCGATGCCCATGGCCCTTCGCTCTGGGCTCGGCATACCCCTTTGATGCCTTCGGAGCTGGAGTCCGGTCCTTCTGGGGGGCCTTCCTCAAAGGAGAGCCGCTAGTCCAATGCCCAAGGACCTTGGGACTCAGAGTAGGCCTGGCCCCTGCGCGAGGCTAATGCCTTGGGGTGAGCCTTTGAGGGCATCAATGCTGATGTCGATGGCGGTGCTGATGCCAATGACTCTGAAGTTCCAAACAGTAATTCCCGCTGTTTCCCCCGATTCCAAAGCGAAAAGATACCAAAAAACAATATTGAAAGATCAAACTCTTTCCAAGGATCGGACAATGTCTGATGGGCTCTGCGGAAAAAAGAAAACTGAGGTAAGGATGGCTCCTTCAGGCGGGAAGACTGGCATGCATGTGTAGTACACCTTCAAAAAGGTTCCTTTGGAAGCTGGGAAGCATTCCCACTTGGGCTCCATCGGTGACGTCACCAATATGTGAGGACTGACTTCCTATTTGGTTCTAGAGAATGCTGCAATATTCAGCAAACCAACAGCTAGACTTACACCGCACCGAGGACTACACAAAGCTAAGCTTTCAGATTTTACAATTGCCTGTTTTTATTTTAATATACATTTCAGCTTGGGCTATAAGTTTAGGATTATTCAGACTGCCTACATTCCTTGCATAGCCTTTAAATCAGATATCTGAGTGTGCCCTCAATTCATATAAGGTCTACTAGCCAGGGACACTTAAGTTCCTGCCACCCTACCCCTCAACCCACCCACCCAAGAGTTGCATTGTCTATATAGTCATCATATACATTGACATCTGTCGTTCAATTAGGTGTCACACCCACCTTTATTTCCTTTTCTCTTTCTCCTAGGACCACTTTATAACAGTTTTATTCAGCATGTCTTGTATTCAATGTAATAAATGTGGTGCTTTCATTCTCAGAAGAATCATTTGGAACCTAAGAGCTTGCCCTATATGCCTCAAGTTAGCTGCTATGCACAAAGAATTGACTCTACACACTAAGGGAAGAATTAGCTACAATTAAAACACCTTCTCAAGGGTACAAACTGAACAAAATCCACCACAGCTTCCACAAAGAATCAAACAGCCCAGGAACAAATGGATCACAGTGGGCTCTGGTAGGTTGTGACCTGTAACAAGCAGACACCCTCTACATCAAGAGATATCCTTGCATAATGCCTTCTCTGCCTTGGATAATGAGGGTGCCCAATCCCTGGAAATTGCAGTGTCTTTACATGAGAGAATCACTGCCCAACCTACTGATAATGCACCAAATATGAAGAATATGTAGAAAAAAATCACAAAACAAGAAACTACTACCGTATATACTCAAGTATAAGCCGAGTTTTTCAGCACATTTTTTATGCTGAAAAACGGCCCCCTCGGCTTATACTCGAGTCAACGTCTCTGCGCATAAGTTGCTGCCGCTGCCGAGTCCGCTTCTCGGCAGCGGCAAACTCACCGACTCCTTCTTCTGCAGCCGCGGCTCCCTGCCTCTTAGGGAACCGCGGCTGTGCTTGTAAAATCATCTCGGAGCCCTTCCTGTCTTGACGGGCTCCGTGCAGCATTGTCCCGCCTCCAAAGGAACTTCCTTTAGAGGCGGGACAATGCTGCACGGAGCCCGTCAAGACAGGAAGGGCTCCGAGATGATTTTACAAGCACAGCCGCGGTTCCCTAAGAGGCAGGGAGCCGCGGCTGCAGAAGAAGGAGTCGGTGAGTTTGCCGCTGCCGAGAAGCGGACTCGGCAGCGGCAGCAACTTCTGCCCCCCTCCCTCCATCCATATCAGCTCCCTCCCTCCATGTCAGCCCCCCTCCCTCCCTCCATATCAACTCCCTCCATGTCAGCTCCCTCCCTTCTTCTGCAGCCGCGGCTCCCTGCCTCTTAGGGAACCGCGGCTGTGCTTTTAAAATCATCTCGGAGCCCTTCCTGTCTTGACGGGCTCTGTGCAGCATTGTCCCGCCTCTAAAGGAAGTTTTGGAGGCGGGACAATGCTGCACGGAGCCCGTCAAGACAGGAAGGGCTCCGAGATGATTTTAAAAGCACAGCCGCGGTTCCCTAAGAGGCAGGGAGCCGCGGCTGCAGAAGAAGGGAGGGAGCTGACATGGAGGGAGGGAGCTGATATGGATGGATGGAGGGAGGGGGGCTGACATGGAGGGAGGGAGCTGATATAGATGGAGGGAGGGGGGCTGACATGGATGGAGGGAGGGGGGCTGACATGGAGGGAGGGGGCTGACAGGGAGGGAGGGAGGGAGGGAGGGAGGGAGGGGGCTGACAGGGAGGGAGGGAGGGAGCTGATATGGATGGAGGGAGGGGGGCTGATATGGATGGAGGGAGGGGGCTGACATGGAGGGAGGGGAGCTGATATGGAGGGAGGGAGGGGGGCTGATATGGATGGAGGGAGGGCGGCTGACATGGAGGGATGGAGGGGGCTGATATGGATGGATTGGGGAGGCGGGCTGACATGGAGGGAGGGAGCTGATATGGAGGGAGGGAGGGAGGGCTGGCTCTGCCAGGCAGGGGGGGCCCTGCGGGACATGCGATTTTGCCGCGGCTGAGGGGGGGTGTTAGAACTGGTAATGTGCTGTGGGCTGGGGGGGTTAGAACTGGTAATGTGCTGTGGGATGGGGGGGTTTAGGACTGGTAATGTGCTGAGGAGGAGAACTCCAGTTTTGAAGGATTTTAGCTCTTGTGTGTTAGCTTGGTTGCTGATTAAGCTAAGGTTGATGTACTTTTAAAGATACGGTATTTTTGATACCATATTGTTTTTGTTGACCCCATTTTCCACTTACAGAGCTATTTTACTGTTTTTTGTTTAAATAAATATTCATGTAATTTTATTGGTCTCTATCTTTATTTTTTACATTGACTAGTAGGTGCCTCATTTCCCACCCTCGGCTTATACTCGAGTCAATAGTTTTGCCCAGTTTTTTGTGGTAAAATTAGGTACCTCGGCTTATATTCGGGTCGGCTTATACTCGAGTATATACGGTACTACTTGGAGATTCCATCATCAGAGGCACCAACTTGAGAACACAGTTAAAAGGAGAGAAGATGGTCAATGCCTCCCAGGCTCTTCATCCAGCAGAAATACGAACCAAATTGTTGGTATAATTAGTGCAGAAAGTAAGCACTACAAAATTGACATTGTTATCCACTTGGGTACAAATGACCTGGCTAGGAAGAGTGCCTTGGCAGTTGAAAGGCACTTCCAGATTCTGGGAGAGAAACTCAAGCCCATTGTTAACACTATAGCATTCTCAGAAGTTCTACCTGTTCTTGGTAAGGGGGCAGAAAGGCTGCATCAGATAAACAACTTTAATACATGGCTACAAACCTGGTGCAAACAAGAAGGATTTGGATATATAGGCAACTAGGGAAACAGATGGACCAACAAGAGACTATACTGTGCTGATGGACTACATCTCTCTGTCGTAGGGCAAAGGATCCTAAGTAAAAAAAAATCAGCCAGTATGTTGGCAGACATTTAAACTAGGAAAAGGGGGTGATGGATAGAGAACAATAAGTTAAGGACTCAATCCCAGCAAAAACATAACATTGGAAACAGCCAAACGTTTAAACCATGCATCGATGGCAAGTGGGAAGAGGCATGTAGAATGAAATCCATGCAAAATACAGGGAAGTCAGTCAAGAAATGCTGGAAAGCAATGAGCACAAATACTAGAAGCGTAGCCAACAAAGTTCCTGACCTGGAAACCCTAATGGTGGAAATGGACTTGGACATTGTGGCCATTACAGAAACATGATTTAACGAGTCGCATGAATGGGATATAGCCATAGCTGGCTATAATCTATTTAGAAGAGATAGAGAGGGTAGAAAAGGAGGAGGAGTAGCCCTATATGTCAAAAGCAATATTAAAACTGCTGAAATGCAGGGGACTTGCGGAAAAGAAGAAGCGCTGTGGATTGTGTTGGAAAGAGAAGATGGCACTGTCATCCATACTGGTGTAGTTTACAGGCCTCCAACTCAAACCGAAGAAATAGATGGAGAATTGGTTATTGATATTGCAAAGACAGCCATGAAGGGAGAAGTGATCATATTGGGCGACTTTAAATTTACCTGATGTGGACTGGAGGATTCTTTCTGCAAATCTAGAAAGAAGTAAAAAAATTGCGGATGCCTTCCAAGATGCATTACTTATACAAATGGTGACGGAACTGACCAGGGAAGGCTCAATGTTGGATTTAGTACACACCAACGGAGATAGCGTGTCGCATATCTGGGTGGGTGCCCATGTGAGCAGCAGCGACCATCACACCGTGTGGTTTGAGATTAAAGCAAAGGCGGAGTCCAATCACTGCAAGCTCAAAGTCCGACTTCAGAAACACTGACTTCAGTAAAATGGCTAAGTACCTAAAGGAGGAGTAGGCAGGGTGGGAGGCGATAAGGAAAGTGGAATTGCAATGGGCTAAACTAAAGGAGACAATAAAAGGGGCAACAGATACATATGTAAGGAAAGTAAATAAAAACAAGAAGAAAAGGAAACCTATTTGGCTCTCCAAAGAAGTGGCTGCACAAATAAAGGCAAAAACCACAGCTTTCACAAAATTCAGAAGTTTTCAAACAGAGGAACACAGAAAAGAATACAGGATAAAACTAAAAGAGACAAAAAGAGAAATAAGGATAGCAAAATCAAAGGCAGAAGAAAAGATGGCAAAAGATGTAAAGTGTGGTAACAAAACTTCTCTCGGGTATATTCGGGAGAGGAGGAAAATCAGAGGTGCAATTGCAGGAATCAAAAGTGACGAAAACGGATTTATGGAAAGTGACATTGAAAAAGCAAACATGCTAAACAAATACTTTTGTTCTGTTTTTACTAAAGAAAATCCTGGAGAAGGACCACCTGTGATTGACAAATATACAAATGGGAATGGAGTAGATACCACACCATTCACAGAAGATGTTGTGTTAGAACAGCTTGCAAAGCTGAAGGTGGACAAGGCCATGAGACTGGATGGAATAGATTCCAGGATACTGAAAGATCTCAGAGGTTCTTGCAGGGCCATTAAAGGATGTTTTTAATAGATCCTTGGAAACAGGAGAGGTTCCACAGGACTGGAGAAAGGCTGATGTGGTACTTCTTCACAAAAGTGGTAATAGGGAAGAGGTGACAAAGAGTAGTTACTCACCTGTAACAAGTGTTCTCCAGGAGCAGCAGGAATCAGTCCTCACTTATGGGTGACACTGACGTCGATGGAGCCCCCGTGCGGAGCAATTCCCCAGCTTTCTAAGAAAGCCTTTGGGAATACTGCACGCATGTGCGGTCCCCTTACCGCCTAAAGGTGCCATCTTGCTTAGACCAATGACACAGCTAAAAGACAGCACACAAAAATGTAAAAATAAACTATGTACAACTGCAACCTCCCAGGGGAGGAGGGAGGGTTGTGAGGACTGATTCCTGCTGCTCCTGGAGAACACCTGTTACAGGTAAGTAACTACTCTTTCTCCAGGACCAAGCAGGAAATCAGTCCTCACTTATGGGACTCCCCTGCTTCAGGCTACCGGGGACCCAGAGCTGAAAAATGAGCTCCCTCTAGCTGCAGCATCAGAAAAAGGATTTCACTGAAACATACCCCCACCGGTAGCCCAACCAGAGGGCTAGAGGGTAGGAGTTGCCTAAACCTCAAAGAGATTCCGGAGCACTGCCTGACCGAAAGCATTGTCCCTACGGGACTCTCTCTCCAGGCAGTAATGGGCTGCAAAAGTCTGGCTCGAGGACCAAGTTGAAGCCCGGCAGATGTCTGCCAACGGTAAAGAGCGGAGATGAGCTACTGAGGCAGCCATTGCCCTGACACAGTGGGCCGTGACCTGACCCTGCAAGGGAAGGTCAGCTGCCCTGTAAGCCCAGGTGATACAGTCAGCCACCCAGTTGGACAAGGAACACTTGGAGACAGGTAACCCCAAGTTATTAGGGTCAAAAGATACGAAGAGCTGAGTAGCCCTCCTATGCCCCTGCGTACGCTCAATGTAGAAGGATAAGGCCCTCCTACAGTCCAGGGTATGCAGGACTGTCTCAGCCCGGCTGGCATGGGGCCTAGGGAAGAACGTTGGAAGAAGCACCTCCTGGTTGAGATGGAAAGAGGAGACAACCTTAGGGAGGAACTTAGGATGAGTCCGAAGGACTACCCTGTTCCTATAGAAGCGAGTTTAAGGCCTGTCACAGACCAGGGCTTGAAGCTCACTCACTCGCCTGGCCAAGGTCAGGGCCACAAGGAATAGAGCCTTCCAAGAGAGGAAGCGGAGAGGACATGTAGCCATTGGCTCAAAAGGTGGGCGAATCAGTTGCTGCAAGACCACATTCAACTCCCACTCAGGGGCCGGTGGACGGAGAGGAGGTTTGAGCAAGAGCAAGCCTCTGAGAAACCTGGACACCAAGGGGTGAACCGACAGAGTGTCCCTCCACCAGTGAGTGGTGAGCTGCTAGAGCGGAGAGGTGGACCCGAACCGAATTGGACTTAAGGCCTTGAATGGACAAGTGCAGTAGATACTGAAGCACTACTGGTACAGTGCAGGCGAAAGGATTCTCCTTGCGCTGCTGACACCACATGGAGAACCTCCTCCACTTCAGGGCATAGGCTTTCCTGGTGGATTGCTTTCTAGAGGCCAAGACCACCTCTTCCACTTCTCGGGGTAGGCCCAGGGAGCCAACACTACCCTTGCAGCCTCCAGGCAATCAAATTGAGAGATCTGAGATTGGGGTGCAGAAGGGAACCCTGATCCTGAGAGAGAAGATCGGGCTGCAACCCCAGAGGTAGTGGTGTGTCCACTGCTAGCTGGAGCAGAAGTGGAAAACAGGGCTGCCTCGGCCACCTGGGAGCTATCAGAAATACCGAGGCCTTGTCCCTTAGAATTTTGAACAAGGTTCGGGCCACCAGAGGCATGGGAGGAAACGCATACAGGAGGCCCTTGGACCAAGAAATCAGGAAGGCATCCGCTGCTAACCTCAGGGGATGCGGTTGCCTGGAATAGAACCTGGGCAGCTGCCGGTTCAGGGGACTGGCAAAGAGATCTATGGATGGAAGTCCCCATCTCAGGAAAATTTTCTGAACCACCAAGGGGTGTAGTTGCCACTCGTGGGGTTGCAGAATCCTGCTCAACCTGTCTGCCAGGAAGTTTTCCTGGCCAGGGAGATAAACAGCCTTGAGAAACATGTTGTGTTTGAGAGCAAAAGAGCACAGGGCCTGTGCCTCTCGACACAGGAGCCTGGATCCCATGCCTCCCTGCTTGTTCACTGTAGTGAGGAAAGCTCCCAGGAAGACATGGAAGTGGAAGAAAATCCTAGTTTCCCCTTTGAAATGAATGACAGTTCACTTGTGCATAAGACTTGCAAACCAGATCAGAAAAAAACCCAGCTCCCTGCTAAGGTCAGGCCACGCCCTAGCTCAGGGGTGGAGACAAGCTTGCCTGATGATTGGTCACACAGGTGCAGAGAACAGGGAGTGCCTAGCAGCCAACGGTTCTTAAAACCACGAGCAGAGCAGAAGGAGGGAAGGAGGAAGGAAAAGGACAACAGAGAGAGCAAGGCTGAGCATAGCTGGAGGAGAAAGAAAGAAGAAAACTCCCAGGAAAGCAGCTACCTAAGAGGGACTGGAGAAGGACATAAGGAGGCTGAATTTCAGAGCCTGGAGGATCCCAGGGAGAAAGAAATCAGCGCTTGTCTGAGGACCCATCCCCAAGGTAAAGCCAGCAGTTTCAGAGCTGAGAAATCAACAGAGAAACAGTTTGCTATTGCTAAGGCCCAGGAAGCAGAGACCTCACCGTCTACTACTAAGAGGTGGGTGGAAGGTTTTACGTATGGGAAAAGTCATAGCCCTGATGAAAGCAGAACAGCTGAGTCTTCAAAGCTAGAAGCACTGAGAGAGTTGTTTGCTGAGGGAAAGTTCATTCCCCTAATACCACTGTGCCTTTACAAGCTGAACTGCTGTGGAATCAGTTCCAGGAATTTCTAAAGGAAAGAAAGTCTGGGAGAGTTTGTAACTTTGATAGAGATGCCTTATATCCTGATGCCATCGAAGGAATGCAAATAGATTCCTGTTTGCCAAGCTCTGAGTGTGAACCTGTACCAATGGATTGCTCTTTGTGTTTAAAAGAAGAGTCTGCATTATTGAACTGAGCTGAGAGACTGTGAAACAATATAGAGAATAAGTATAGTACCTGCTTAGAATTAAGGAAAGCTAATACTGTGTTTTACTAAGCTTAATTGCCTTCTGAAGCTAAGAAGCCGTGCTTAGAAGAAGTTTGCTTTGAGAAAAGAAAATCACAGCTGTTGCAAGTTTATTTGTATTTCTGTTGAATGACCACACAAGGCAGTCCTCGGTGTAAGCTTGTGGGAATAAGAACAGCTGAACAGTGAAAATAGGTTTTTGTTACGTCACTCTCTGTTACCTGATTTATCCTTTATGTTGGAGAAGCATCCTTTTTGCCTTGTTTGTGTATTGAGCTTAAATGCCCTGGAAATCCCCACAAAATAAATTTTCTTGCTGCCTTGAACCACCGACTCACAACTACAATTTGTCCTTAAAGAATAAACTAACTACAAGTCCCAGCATACCTCTGGTGACAACAAGGGAAGCTTTATTCAAAAGTGGACAACATAAGGCGGAAATCAGCGGAAGCATCGCATCACATAGAACATGGACACTTGATTGTCCGTCTGTACCAGAACAGACTGGTAAGCCAACGTGTGAGAGGAGGTTTTGAGGGTTAAGCGAATAGCCCGGAGTTCCAGGAGATTGATTTGCTTTGTGGCCTCCCATGGAAACCACAGGCCCTGGGTGCACCTGTCCAAGCAATGTGCACCCCAGCCCTGCAAGGAGGCATCGGTGATCAGCACCACCGTGGAAACAGGCACCTGAAAGGGCACCCCCTGTAATAAATTGGGGGGGGGGTGTAGCCACCACTGCAGGAATGGTTTGGACACTCGCACTTTGTCTGCAAGGCTTCCTGTGGCTTGTTTCCACTGAGTTCGGAGAGAGCATTGTGCAGGTCTCATGTGGAGGCGGGCATTGGGGGTCACATGCACTGTCGATGCCATGTGGCCCAGGAGCTTTAGACAGAGTCTGGCGGAGACTTGTGGCCTGCTCAGAAACTGGTTTGCCAAGTCTATGAGTCTTTGAGCCCTGTCTCATGGCAAGTAAGCCTTTGCTTGCAGGGAGTCCAACCTTGCCCCTATGAACTCTAGGTTCTGGGAAAGGAGCAAAGTGGACTTTGCGAAGTTTATGACAAACCCTAGGTGTTGAAGGAGGGAGACAGTTCTGAGGGTGGCTTGCCGGGCCTCATGGGAAGTCTGACTCCTGATGAGCCAGTCGTCCAGGTAGGGGAAGACAAAAAACCCCTGATTCCTTAAGTAGGCCGGCACCACCGCCAGGCACTTTGTAAAGACCCTTGGGGCGGAGGTCAGGCCAAAGGGTAGTACTCTGTACTGGTAATGGTTTCCTCCCACAATGAACCTGAGGTACTTTCTGTGGTCTGGATGAATGAGGATGCAAGTGTATGCATCCTTTAGATCTAAGGGGCATAGCCAATCTCCCTGCTGGAGGTAGGACAAAAGTGTTCCAAGAGTAAGCATCTTGAACCTTTCTTTCTCCAAGAACTTGTTGAGATTCCTGAGGTCGAGAATAGGCCTGAGGCTCCCGGTTCTCTTTGGTACGAGGAAGTACCTGGAGTAGAACCTGTGACCTTGCAGGTGGGGAGGTACTGCCTCCACCGCCTGGTCTAGAAGCAGACCTTGAAGTTCTTGAAGGAGGAGGTTTGTGTGCAGAGGAGGTCTTGGAGGCTCTCCTGGGAAGTAGGTTGGAGGCAACTGCTGGAAATGGAGCATATAGCCCTTGTGGACTATGCTCAATACCCAAGCATCTCCTGTAATGGGTGGCCACCTGTGGGCAAACAGGACTAGACGACCTCCTGTGCAGAGATGGGACAGCAGAGGTGGAAAGGCTATGCTGTGGGAGTCAAAAACCCCCTCCCTGCTGAGTGGGAGCAGGAGCCGGAGGCTTGGGGGTCTTCTGATTACGGGGCCCATGTCCCTGCCCCTTGTCCTGCTGACCCTGCTGGGGAGCAGGGGAGGCCTAGTACTGAGGGAAAGGTTTGTAGGCAGCTGCCTTCCTTGGGTAAAAGGACTTCTTACCCAAGCCCATCTTCCTCTGAGAAGGGGCAGAAGCTTTTCTGGACAGCCTTGTCCTAGTCAGGTGCTCTGTTTCGAGCTCAGCCGCCTTCTCGGCCATGGGCTTGCCAAAAAGGTTTTCACCTCGGCAAGGTACATCGATCAACTTGTCCTGCACCGATGACTGCAACCATGCCTGGCGTCGGGCCCCGATGCTGGCCGCCGCTACATGGGCCGAAGCCTCGAAGCCATCGTAGGCCGCTCGGAAAACCAGGGCTCTTACGGAGTCGATAAATGGAATCAACCCGCTTACTCAAAACCGGTGCCGAGGCCGGTGCCTCCCACATCCGGAAGAGGAGCCGTTCCAGCATCGGAGGGACAGGCACAGTAAAGGACTCCTTCGGAGGAGAGTCATACTGGAGGGCCTCGAGCTCTTCGGCTCGAAGCTCCTCCTCGGGGTCCGCGGGAATCACCAAAGCCTTGGCCATGTCCATAACGAACTCCGAGAACCTGGTGTCCTCCGGAGGAGACCTACTCCGGGGCTCGGACTGCGGTGAGTCCGAAGGGACGCACCCAGTCCGAAAAGTATCAGAGGACTCCTCGTCCTCTGTCTCCCACGTGGACTCATCCGAAGAGGAGTCGGGGGGCTCCGACCACGCGGGCCTCGGTGGCACCCGCCCGGACGCCGAAGGCACCAGCGTCGACGCCCTCGGTTCCGAGCGGGAGGTCGAGGGTGACCGTGACCGAAGACGACCTCGAACCTTCATGGTCTCGCGTATCGGCTCGGTCTCCGGGGTCGACTTAGACGTCGATGTCCTGGTGGTCGGGGCAGATGCACCAGCGAGGCTGGCCATCAGTACCCGCTGCTGATACATGAAGGCAGACAATCTGCACTCCAAGGCTGTCAGCCTGAGTCCAAGCTCAGGAGACTCAGCAGCCACAGACTCGTGTCCCGGCGGCGGCTCCCTAGGAGGAGAGTCCACGAGGACAACAGGACTTACGTGTCCGGCAGGCTCCGTCTCCACATGGGGCATTTTGGACGGCTTCTCGTGTTCCAAGGGCCCGGGACGGCGGTCGGGGGTTCAAGACCTGGCCCTCGAGGAATCAGGGACCCCTTCCGATGCCGCCCTCACGAGCCGTTTCTTCCTCTTATGTTCCCGATCAGGGGACCCCCTGTCTGAGGAACCCCGGCGATGCTCGGGGTCAGACTCCCGCGACGTCGAGGCCTCAGACAAGGTCCGGGCCCGGCTAGAGGCAGAGTCAGAAAAAATCCGTTCTTTCTGATGCTGGCGGGACACAGACCTTAGGATCATGATCCGGTCCGAGGCATCAAAGGCAGGAGTCGTGTGTGTCGGTGAGAGACATCAGTTTCTTGCACCGATCACACTTTTTGAAATCACTGGAAGCCATCGGGGAAAAAAGGGCCCAGGCAAGGTCAAAGGACCGGCCTTCCAGGGAAAAGACAAAAAGGGTGCGAACGCCAGCCACGAAGGGCAAAAACCGAAAAATAGAAGACGGGCTCGATACCGGTGTACCGAATCCGGCGGGAAGGGGAACCGGCGTCGAACCGGAGAAGAAAAACACGATGAAATCGCAAGAACAAAAGTCAATTTTTCCGGGTGACACAGACAGACGTCCGGTGGGCTCCATGGAAAAAGAAGACTAAGCAAGATGGCACCTTTAGGCGGGAAGGGGACCGTGCATGCGTGCAGTATTCCCAAAAGCTTTCTTAGAAAGCTGGGGAATTGCTCCTCACGGGGGCTCCATCGACGTCAATGTCACCCATAAGTGAGGACTGACTTCCTGCTTGGTCCTGGAGAAACTACAGGCCAGTAAGCCTTACCTCGGTGACGGGAAAAGTAATGGAGGCACTCCTGAAAGAGCAAATAATGGACTTTCTCGAAACCGACAGGTTGCATGACTCAAGACAACATGGTTTTACCAAAGGACAATTTTGCAAACAAATCTAATTGAGTTCTTTGACTGGGTGACCAGAGAGCTAGATCAAGGGCATGCAATGGATGTGATCTACCTAGATTTCAGCAAAGCCTTTGATACTGTTCCTCATGGGAGGCTTATCAATAAACTCAACAGCTTGAGGATGGGTCCTAAGGTGGTGAAGTGGATCAGAAATTGGTTAACTGACAGACGACAGAATGTGATGGTAACCGGAACTCACTCGGATGAAAGAAAGGTGATTAGCAGTGTGCCCCAGGGTTCAGTCCTGGGGCCGGTACTGTTCAATGTATTTATGAGAGATATTGCTGAAGTACTGAATGGAAAAGTGTCTTTTTGCAGATGACACCAAAATTTGCAACAGAGTGGACTCCCCTGAGGGAGTGGAGAACATGAAGAAAGATCTACAAAAGCTGGAAGAATGGTCTAATGCTTGGCAGTTAATGTGAAGTGGTGCAGTGTCATGTACTTGGAAAGCAGAAATCCAAGGGATTGTATGCAATAGGGAGCAAGAGGTTGGTGTGCAAGGATCAGGAGAAGGACCTTGGAGTGATGGTTTCTGAGGATCTCAAGGTGGTGAAACAGTATGACAAGGTGGTAGCAAAAGTCAGAAGGATGCTGGGTTGCATACAAAGAGGAATTACCAGCAGAAAGGAAGAAATACTTATGCCACTGTACAAGTCGCTGGTGAGGCCTCACTTGGAATATTGTGTTCACCTTTGGAGCCTGTATCTCGCAAAGGACATAGAAAGACTGGAAAGGGTTCAGAGGAAGACAACCAAATGATTTGGAGCCTGCGTCAGGAGATGTATGAGACTTGTATATATGTACACTCTGGAGGAGAGAAGGGACAGGGGAGATATGATTCAGACCTTTAAATACTTAAGGAGTATTAACGAAGAAATAAACCTCTTCCAAAGACGGGGAAGCTGTAAAACTAGCGGGCATAACATGAAGCTGCAAGGGGGTAAACTGAGAGGCAATATCAGGAAAGCATAGTTACTCACCAGTAACAGGTGATCTCCGGGAACAGCAGGGATTTAGTCTTCACATATGGGTACATCGGTACCGACGGAGCCTGCGCGGGAATGCTCCCCAGCATCCAACCAGGAAGCTTTTGGGAGCATCCCACAGCGCCTGCGTGCTGCCTTCCTGCCTTTCCCAACTGCCTCTCTCCAGTTGAGTTTAAAGCTGAGACAAAGAGAGAGAGAGGGAAAGGGAAAGAGATAGATAGGGAGATACAACTCCTAGGCGAGGTGGGTGGGTTGTGAAGACTAAATTCCTGCTGTTCCCGGAGATCACCTGTTACAGGTGAGTAACTATGCTATCTCCAGAACAAGCAGGAATGTAGTCTTCACATATGGGGACTCCCTAGCTTTAGATGCCAGAAGTTGTGTGCCCCTGTGAAGGGCTCCACTTCCCCCCATGGATCTCTGCCATCCAACCAGGGACGGCGGGTAGGAGTTGATTAGGTATGGAACAGGTGTTGAAGAACAGCCTGACCAAACAACGCATCCCGGCAGGAGTCCTTGTCCAAGCATTAATGGGCTGTGAAGGTATGAACTGAGGCCCAAGTAGCTGCTCGACAGATGTCATCGATAGACACAGAGTGTAGATGAGCCATTGAGGCTGCCATGGCTCTCACATTGTGAGCTGTGACATGGCCCTCCAGAGGAAGGTTCTTACTTTGATAGGCAAAGGAAATGCACTGTGCAATCCAGTTGGACAGTGTTCTCTTGGAGACTGGAAGTCCCAAATGAGAAGGATCAAAAGCAACAAAGAGTTGAGAGGACTTTCTACGTTGCTGTGTTCTTTGCAAGTAAAAGGCTAAAGCTCTTTTACAGTCTAAAGTATGAAGATTCCTTTCTGCATTAGATGCATGAGGCCTTGGAAAAAAGACAGGCAGGTAAACCGCCTGGTTTAAAGGGAAAGGTGAGACCACCTTCGGCATGAAGTGTGGATGAGTCCTAAGGACTACCTTGTCATGATGGAACCTTGTGTAAGGTAGATCAGCTACTAGTGCTTCCAACTCACTGATGCGGCGTGCTGATGTGATTGCAATGAGAAAGATAACTTTCCAAGAAAGGAATTTCAACGAAGTAGTAGCTAAGCGTTCGAAAGGTGGCTTCATGAGCTGGCCAAGAACCAGATTTAAGTCCCATGCCACCGGTGGTGGCTTAATGGGAGGCTTAGTTAGAAGAAGGCCTCTCATAAATCTTGCTATGAGAGGATGGGAAGAAATAGGTTGTCCATTTAAAGGCTTGAAAGAAGCCGCAATAGCATTTAAATGGACTCTTACTGAGTTAGTTTTAAGTCCTGCATTGGATAAATGAAGGAGATACTCCAGTAATGATTCCAGAGGTATCACAAGGGGGTTAAGACCCTTCTGCGAGCACCATATGGTAAACCTTTTCCACTTGAAAGCATAAGGGCATCTTGTGGAAGGTTTTCTAGAAGCATAAAGGATATCCTTTACTTGCTGAAGAAGGTTAAGATCCTGAAGATCTAGGCCTTCAGCAACCAAGCCCTGAGATGCAGAGACTGGGGATTGGGATGCCATAACATTCCGTCCTCCTGAGACAAGAGATCTGGAGCAGGGCCTAACTCCAGAGAGGAAGCTTGAGAGAGATGTAGAAGCAGAGGGTACCACACTTGCCGTGGCCAATGTGGAGCTATGAGAATCACACGGCCTCTGTCTCTCTGAAGCTTGAACAGCGTTTTGGGAATCAGGGGAATGGGTGGAAAGGCATACAGGAAGTCTTGACCCCAATGAAGGAGGAAAGCATCCCTGGCCTGAGAGCCCTAAGCCAGAATTCTGGAACAGAACCAGGGAAGTTTGGCATTCAATGGACTTGCAAAGAGGTCTATGTCCGGGGTTCCCCAAATTTGAAAAATCTTGGCCACCTGGTCTGCATGTAGAGACCATTCGTGTGGAAGCAGAACTCGACTGAGTCTGTCTGCCCAAGAGTTTTGGATACCTGGAAGATACACTGCCAGGAGATGAATCTGATGCTCTCTGGCGAGGGCCCATAGTCGCAAAGCTTCATTGCAAAGCGACAGAGAGCTTGTTCCTCCCTGCTTGTTCACGTAGAACATGGCTACTTGATAGTCCTCATTCATACGGACAGTCTTGTAGCTGAGCAGGGTGTGGAACACTCGCAGAGCAAGGAAGATTGCTCTGAACTCCAAGAGATTGATGTGTAGATGAGTCTCCTGTGGAGTCCAAGTGCCTTGGGTGGAGAGGTCTTGCAGATGAGCTCCCAACCCACTGGAGAAGCATTTGTTGTGAGAGTTACCTGGGGTAAAGGTTGTTGAAATGGGGACCCCAGCAACAGGTTTTGAGTGGACTGCCACAATTGGAGGGACAAAATAAGGCGATTTGTGTTTGCTATTTTGTCTGACAGGCACCCTGATGCCTGGATCCATTGAGTGGATAAAGTCCACTGGGCTGCTCTCATATGGAGGCGAGCATAAGGAACCACATGCACGGTAGATGCCATGTGGCCTAGTAGTTGTAACATTTCTAGAGCAGTGAGATGAGGCTTTAGCACTGCTTGAGAAGCTATCTGCACCATGCAAAGGCAACGGGCCTGGGGAAGATAGGCCCTTGCTTTTCTGGTATCCAGCAAAGCTCCTATGAACTCTAGAGACTGAGTGGGAGTTAGACTGGATTTTGGGATGTTTATGACCAGACCCAAATACTAAAGGATACGCATTGTGCAAGATAGAGAAATCCTGGCCTCTGACTCTGATGGGGCTTGAATGAGCCAGTCGTCTAAGTAGGGGAAGACAAATATCCCTAGAGTGCAAAGAAATGCTGCTACCACAGCCATGCATTTCGTGAACACCCTTGGTACTGAGGTCAGGCCAAAAGGAAACACCCTGTATTGGTAGTGCTTTCCTTGGACAAGGAAACGAAGGAACTTTCTGTGAGTTGGATGGATGAGAACATGAGTGTACGCATCCTTGAGATCTAGAGAACAAAGCCAATCCTGACTCTGAAGGTATGGCAGCAGAGTTCCCAGAGAAATCATCTTGAATTTCTCTTTGAACAGGAATTTGTTCAATTCTCTGAGGTCTAAAATAGGTCTGTGTCTCCCTGTTTTCTTTGGGATAAGGAAACAGGGGAAGTAAAACCCTGTACCCTGTTGAGGAATGGGTACCTCTTCTATTGCCCCTTGGGCAAGAAGCATAGTGACCTCTTGATCTAACAGGTTGAGAGAGGTCTGAGAATTGAACTGTCTTATCATTGTGGGAGGGGGAATGCAGATGAAATGAAGCTTGTACCCCTCTTTTATAATGGAGAGAGTCCAATGTTCTGCTATCTGCCCCCATCTGGCGGCAAAGTGACACAGCCTTCTTGGAATGGTGGAAGGCTATGGTCCACTGAGGGCCAGGAAGGCTAAGTTCTCTAGATGAAAGTCAAAGGCCTTGTGGAGGCTGAGACTGCTGAGACGGTTGAGGCTTAGCAGTCTTTGCTTTCCTTTGTTTAGATGGCTGCTGACTCTTTCGGGCAGGCTAACCTGCCGAACGTCCCTGCTGAGAATAAGAGGGGTAAAAGCTCTTTTTTAAGAAGAATGGTTTCTTGAAAGATTTCTTCCTTGCAGGATCAGCTGTGGCCTTGGATAACTTATCCAAAGTGGAATTGTCAGCATCCAATTCATTGGCTTTCTCTTGCCAATTTTTGCCGAATAGATTCTCACCTGTACAAGGGATATTTCCCAATTTGTCCTGCACCCAGAGCTCCAAATCGGATGCCTGGAACCAGGCAATTCTACGTGCACCTATGGCAATGGCAGAGGTTCTGCTTATGCACTCAAAACAGTCAAAAGCTGCACGATTGACAAATTTAGAAACATCCTGGGCATGTTTAACCAGTGTGAGAAAATCCTGCCTCTTATCTTCAGGAAGAAAAGGGCTCAAAACCTCTAAACCCCCTGTGACTTCTTTAAGGAACATTCCCATATATAAAATATAGGAACTGATCCTGGCAGAAAGCATGGAAGTCTGGAAAGTATGACGTCCAAAGGCATCCAAAGTTTTACACTCACATCCTGGAGGATTAGAGGCATGCCTCTTTTCACTCCTGATCCTTCTCATAGCTGATTCCACTACAACAGAGTGGTGAGGAAGCTGAGTCTTCTGGAAACCAGGACAAGGAGGGACTCGATACATGGTATCCAGTCTACGAGAGTGAGGAGAAGTGGTAAGAGGTGTTTCCCACATTCTTAGCATGAGCTCATGTAAGATCTCATGGATAGGCAGAGTAGCTGCCTCCTTAGGAGCCTTGGGATATTGTAGAACAGTGATGGCTAACCTTTTTGAGCCCGAGTGCCCAAACTGCCGCACAAAACCAAAGAATTTCCTCAAAGTGCCAGCACGTCAATTTGCATAAATATTTGCATAATGCTAACATACACTAACTTTTAGTAAACATGTCTCTTAATGAGTGTATGGATAAAGACAGACTAAAAGATTTCTACATTACTATAATCCAGTGCCAACCGCCAGGCACATTAGGAACTACTACCAACACTGCCCATTTAGAACCAATAGCAAACCCGCCGTATCCTAACAGCACTACCAGGAGTCACAAAGCACCATACCATACCTATCAAAAGGCAACACTGCAAATATTAAACCAATACATTTCAGAGAACAACAATACATGACCTACTGGGGAAAGAGAACAAGTGGCAATGTCAAAAAGGAATTACATAAACAGAATACCTCAGCTCAGTTACACAGTTGCAATTGCTCCAGCCACTTTCTTCTGGTTTCTTCATGTTTTCTGCTAACTCTCCATCATCTGTTGTCCATTTGTCCTTTCTTCTCTCTTCTAGTTTTTTTTTCCATTCTCTCTCTACATCCGCTTTAACATACTAATCTTTCTCCTTTTGCTCTTTCCTCATTCCTATTTCATCCACTCAAATTTTACCCCTCCATCCTCAATCCCCACTTACTCTCCCAATACCCGGCCAATTGTACATTTTTCTTCCCTCACACACAAAATATTTTTCCCCTCTCCATTTCATTCTCCCAGCCCCATCCCCTTCTAATCTCCCCCAACATCAGCTCCCTTTTAGTTCCAGCCCCACCCAGTATCCGCTCCCTTCTAGTCCCCTCATCAGTCCATTTCCAGTCCTAGCTCCCCCATCCATTTCCAGTCCTATCCGAGTCCCTTCATCAGCTCATTTCCAATACCAGCCTCCCATCAGCCCATTTCTAGTCCTTTCCTAGCCCCACCATCAGCCCATGTTAAATCCTAGCTCCCCTCCACTCAGCCCATTTCTAATCCAAGCCCCCCATGAGCCTACCTCCAGTTCTAGCCCCTCCATGAGTCCATTTCAATCCAAGCCCCCACCACAGCCCATTTCCAATCTTAGCTCCCCCAACACCCAATTCTCAGTTCTATCCTAGCCCATCCATCAGCCCAGTTCCTGTCCTAGCTCCCTCCCCTAAGAGCCCATTCCAAGCCCCCCTTCCCATCAGTTATTTGCAGTTCAAGCCCCCTTCCACTCAGCCCATTTCCATTCCAAGTCCCCCTCCCCATTAGCTATTTGCAGTTCAAGCCCCCCACTTCCCCTCAGCCCATTTCCATTCCAAGCCCCGTCCCCATCAGCTATTTGCAGTTCAAGCCCCCCACTTCCCCTCAGCCCATTTCCATGCCAAGCCCCATCCCCAACAGCTATTTGCAGTTCAAGCCCACTTCCACTCAGCCCATTTCCAGTCCTAGCAACCCCAACCCATTACCAGTCCTAGCCCCCCATAGCCCACTCCCAGTCCTAATCCCACCAGCCCATTTCCAGTCCTAATCCCCCATCACCCAATTTTCAGTTTAAGCCCCCCCATAGCCCATTACCAGTCCTAACCCCCCATCAACCCACTTCCAGTCCTAATCCCACCAGCCCATTTCCAGTCCTAATCCCACCAGCCCATTTCCAGTCCTAATCCCCCCAGCCCATTTCCAGTCCTAATCCCCCATCACCCAATTTTTAGTTTAAGCCCCCCCAGCGCCCATCACCACTCCTAACCCCCCCAGCCCAGCGCCCATCACCACTCCTAACCCCCCCAGCCAGCCCAGTGCCCATCACCACTCCTAACCCCCCCAGCCAGCCCAGTGTCCATCACCACTCCTACCCCCCCAGCCCAGTGCCCATCACCACTCCTAAATCCCCCCAGCCCAGCACTACTCCTAACACCCCCCCAGCCCAGCCCATCACTACTCCTAACCCCCCCAGCCCAGCCCAGCCCATCACCACTCCTAACCCCCCCAGCCCAGCCCAGCCCATCACCACTCCTAACCCCCCCAGCCCAGCCCAGCCCATCACCACTCATCACATCACCACTCCTAACCCCCCCCAGCCCAGCCCAGCCCATCACATCACCACTCCTAACCCCCCCCCAGCCCCGCGAAAATTCAAACAACAGAACACCGGTCTGTTGCCTCTGTCGGGGCCGCCGCGGCAGAATCGAGCGTTCCGCGGGGCCCCCCTGTATCCGGCACCGCCTGCCCTCCCCGTAGCAGCTCTCTCTTTGGAGCTGCAGTCAGACGCGCCGGCTTGCAGAGCGCGAGGGAAGAGTTTCTCCCTCGCTGCTCTGTTAAACCCGCGGGGGCTGATGGGAAGTTCCCATCAGCCCCCGCGGGCTTAACAGAGTCGCGAAAGGGAAACTCTTCCCTTCGCGCTCTGCAAGCCGGCGCGTCTGACTGCAGCTCCAAAGAGAGAGCTGCTACGGGGAGGGCAGGCTCTGCCGGGTACAGGGGGGCCCCGCGGCACGCTCGATTTTGCCGCGGCGGCCCCGACAGCGGCAGCAGACAAGTAAAATTGAAAAAAAAAAAAAAAACTAATTGCGGACCTTCCCGCGTGCCAGCTGCAAGGCCTTCGCGTGCCACAGCTGGCACGCGTGCCACAGGTTCGCCATCGCTGTTGTAGAATCTCCAACTCCTTTGCCCTGGGCTCTGTCTCGGGAGCCACAGTAATGGAAAGACCTCGAGCCACCTCCCTGATAAAATCCTGAAAGGAGATATCTTCTGGAGGAGACATCCTACGTTTAGGAGAGGAAGGCTCCTCCGGGAGAAGTATTCCGGTACCAACAGAGTCGTCAGAATCCTCAGACTCCTCCGAGGATTCAAAGTACCTTCTGTCCGGATGCTGCTGTAGAGCACGATACCCGTACCGACCGAAGTCGGTACCGGTGTATCAGTTCCGGAAAGCATCGCATGACCGGGTGCTGGCAAAGCAGACACCGATGTCGATGCTGTCGACGCGGTTCCGAGGGTGTCGATGCTGCAAGGAGAGCCGCCAGATTGCGTTCAATAGCCAGGAACTTCTGGTCCATCGACGCTGCCGATGCCTGGGTGTCGGTACCGGAGAAGGCAGCCGGTACCCCAGAGCACGGCACCAGTAGTTCTGTCGAGGTTGAGGCCTCGAAAACATCCTGGAGCCCCGATAATGCTTTGGAAGCTGAAGCCTCCCGCCGGGGCAATTTTGCCGGTACAGAACCCTCAAGGGCAATGCCAGAGGCATCTCGATGCTTAAAAGGAGATCTACCCTTTGAGGACCGGACAGTTATGTTTAGTTACCTGAGATCCATGGGAGGAAGAAGCAGCCCAGGAAGACGTCGATGTCACAGAAGCTGCATCGGAGGGAAAAAGGGTGCTGAGCTTAGCAGCTCGGTTTTGTTGACCTCTCTTGGACATCATGGCACAAGCCATACACTCTGAGATGGAGTGGTCAGGACCTAAACATTTAAGGCACCACTCATGGGTGTCGGTGACGGAGATGGTACCGCCACACTTGGTGCACTTTTTGAAACCCGAAGTGGGTTTTTCCATAGTAGAGGAAATTTTGGGCCTAAGGCCCAAAATGGCGCGTGCACCTGGAAAAGAAAAGTTTGGAAAAAAACAATACTATATATATATTTTTTTTTTAAAAGAAAGAACCGGCGGTACCGGTATAGCGTCGAGGAAGGCAGACGCGACCACAAAAAAGAGGAGAATAAGGAAAGGTTTTCTGCGGTGATAGGAACAACGACCTGCTGGCTCTGCGGAAAATGAAGAACTGGAGAGAGGGTTTCTCCATTATGGAAAAAATCCTGGGCCTAAGGCCCAAAACGGCGCGTGCACCTGAAAAGAAAAGGAAAAAGTACTAAGAATTTTTTTTTTTTAAAGAAAAGAATGAAAGAAAGAAAATCCGGCGGTACCGGTAAAACGTCAAGGAAGGCAGACGCGACCACAAAAAAGAAGAAAAATTTTCTGCGGTGACAGGAACACGACCTGCTGGCTCCGCGGAAAACGAAGAACTGGAGAGAGGCAGTTGGGAAAGGCGGGAAAGGCAGCACGCAGGCGCTGTGGGATGCTCCCAAAAGCTTCCTAATTGGACGCTGGGGAGCGTTCCCGCGCAGGCTCCGTCGGTACCAACGATACCCATATGTGAAGACTACATTCCTGCTTGTTCCTGGAGATATACCTTTTCACTGAAAGGGAGGTGGATGCTTGGAATGCCCTCCCAATGGAAGTGGTAGGTGCAAAGACAGTGACAGAATTCAAAATGGCATGGGACAGACACTCTGGATCCCCTTATAGCAACAGGATAAAATCAAAATAAGAATAACTATTTCAACAAATAGCGGTAACTTACACGGAGCGGTTGGTACACCCCTACGGGCATGCCGAGGGGTGACCTGCACAGAGCGGCAGGTGCACCTGCTCTTGTCGCCTTGTTGGGCAGACTAGATGGATCATATTGGTCTTTATCTGTCGTCATATACTATGTTACTATAATGGTGCCTAGTCTATGAAGTTGAATCTGTGTGGATTAATACTAGCCTAAGTGAAGCCACGGTCACTTACACCAGCTCTAGGGCAGGGGCCACATTATCTGAAGTACATGCATAAAATTTGTTCTCTGCCCCTATGCACACTGACAGTGAAAGGATGTGTTATCAGTCCATGCTGCATATGTTCAGAATAGCAACTGATTAATCTCCACGCAAATGTCCATTTATGCCCTAAAACACCATGATTTACATGGAGAAATCTAGCCTCAGTGTACCTGCATAGCTGTATGCATATTTTCGGCAAGATATGCATTCACATTTTATACTGGCATATTCAGTGCTCACTTTGTTTCTGTAGGTGGCAGGGAGGAACAGCCTAGAAGCTAGAATAGCAGCCTGGTGACCAAAGAGACCTTGGGCAAGTTATTTAACCTGCCATTGCCCTGGGTGCAAACTTAGATTGTAAGCCCTCTGGGAACAGGGACATACCTACTATTCCTGAATTACAACTGGAAAGGTGCAAGCTAAATACTAAGGGAGGCATATTCAAAACATTTTAGCTAACTGCCTACAACAGAGTTGGCGGGGTATTGAACGGCATCAACACGGAGTTAGTGCTGCAGAATATCTCCTCCCAAGTGGATTAAACATCTCAATGCTAACCAGTTAGCATCGGGGCATTCTGGGATGGAGGGGGAGCAGCACATTTAGTTAGCTGGTCAGCGGCAATATTGAGTCGCTAACTGGCTAGCTAAAATGCCTTTCACCTGTCCTAACTTTAGGCGTTTTTCCTTAGCTGGTTAGCGGCCCAATATTGCCACTTACCAGTTAGCTAAAATGCCATCCAGGCAAACTGAATATTCAGTGCTGATGACTGGATATGGCCCAGCACTAAAAATGTAATTACTCACCTGTAACAGGTGTTCTCCGGGGACAGCAGCAATCACTCCTCACATATGGGTGACGTCGGCATCAACGGAGCCTGCACAGATTCACTCCCCAGCTTTCAAAGAAAGCCTTTGGAAGTTAGACCGCGCATGCGCGTTCACATTCCTGCCCAAAGGTGCCATCTTACCTCAGTATGATGACATAGCTTAATCAAGCATAAAAATGAAAAACTCCTCCTCCATGGGGAGGAGAGAGGGTGATGAGGACTGATTCCTGCTGTCCCCAGAAAACACCTGTTACAGCAGGAAGTCAGTCCTCACATATGGGACTCCCAAGCTATAGGCTACCAAAAGAATCTGTAGGAGTCAAGGGCAACTCAAAAGGTGAACCACAAAGAGCAGCAAAGAGCGCTGAATGGCTTGAAGTCCAGTGATGCAGGCTCAACATTGATGATAGAATCACTGCTTGGGTGGCCTGGACACAAAGGGCTGGAGGGAAAGAGTTGCACTACTCTCCAAAGAGGTGACGAAGTACTGCCTGGCCGAAGGCACTATCGCACCATGAGCTCTCCTCCAAACAGTAATGCACTATGAAAGTACGGACCAAAGACCAGATGGCGGCCCGGAAGATGTCCTGCAGGGGGACAGGGCACAGGTGAGCCACCAAGGCTGCCACTGCGCACACATTGTGCACGGTAACGTGACACTCCAGAGATATCCAGCCTGCTCATAGGCAAAAGGCTGTTTGGAGGAGAGCGATAGTGCCTTCGGCAAGCAAGGTGGAAAACTGAAAGGCAATGTCAGGAAATATTTTTTCACTGAAAGGGTGGTGGATGCTTGGAATGCTTTCCTGATGGAAGTGGTGGGGGCAACCACGGTGACGGAATTCAAAACGGCATGGGACAAGCACAGCGGATCCCTTTACAGCAACAGGATAAAAACAAAATAAACTGAACCATCTAACTTCTCAACAAATAGGGGTGTCCTACATGGAGTGGTGGGTTCACCCCTAAACAAAGACATGGGGAGGAGTGGCCTGCACAGAGCGACAGGTGCACCTACTCTTACCATATTGCTGGGCAGACTGGATGGACCATGCTGGTCTTTATCTGCCGTCATTTACTATGTTACTATGAAACAGATGCAGTCTGTAACCCAGGTAGACAGGGTATGCTTAGAGACCGCAACCCTGAGCCTGTTGATGTCAGAGGAGATAAACAGTTGTGATGAGCGGCAATGGGCCTTTGTCCTCTCGAGGTAGAAGGCCAATGCCCTTTTGCAATCCAGGATGTGCAGCAAGGACTCCGCTCGGGAAGCGTTAGGCCTGGGGAAGAAGGTAGGAAGGACCACCTCTTGGTTGATATGAAAAGCAGACACCACCTTAGGTAGGAATTTCAGGTGAGTCTGGAGTACGACCCTATTTTTGTGGAATCTGGTGTAGAGGGCCTGGGCCACCAGTGCCTGCAGCTCACTGACCCTTCTGGCCCAAGTGAGCACTACCAGGAACACTACTTTCCATGATGAGAATGAATGAAGCCAGCGGCTCAAAGGGGGGAGCAATAAGCTTCCCAAAGACAATGTTCAGGTCCTACACCACCGGCGGTGGGCAGACGGAGGGTCGTGAGAGGAGAAGCCCCCTCATAAAACAGCCCATTAGTGGGTGCACAGAGACAGGCTGGCCATTGATGAGGTGGTGATGTGCCACCAGGGCACAAAAGTGCACCCTGACAGAATTGGATTTTAGACCAGCCCAGGAGAAGTGCAGCAGAAATTGTAGGATGTCCTGCACCAAGTAAGAGAAAGGGTTGAGATTTCTGTTAGCACACCAGACATAGAATCTATGTCATTTGAAAGCATACAGACGTCATGTTGAGTCCTTGCATGATGCCAACAGGACATCTTCCATGTCAGGGGGAAGTGGAGGTGTGCTAGGGCTAATCATTCAGCAGCCACACCGTCAGGGCAAGGAATTGGAGGTTGGGATGAAGAAGGATCCCATCCTCCTGCAAGAGCAAATCTGTGGCATGGCCCAAGGGTATCGGGGTCGCCCTTGACAGCTGCAGGAGTAGAGGGAACCATGGCTGCCGGGTCATCGAGGAACAATGAGAATTACTGAGGCCCAGTCTGACTAAACCTTGAGCAAGGTCTTGGAAACCAGGAGAGTAGGCGGGTACGCCTACAGCAGGCTCCCAGAACAAGGCAGGAGGAAGGCGTTCACAGCCACCCGTTCCAAGGTCGGCCTCAGGGAGCAGAAGCACAGGGCTGGTGAAGAAGTTCAATGTCGAAAGGTGGAGATGGCCACCTGTTTTGCTAATTGAACGGGTGCAAAAATAAAGGCCAACACATTTTAGAATAAAGATAAGCAGTTTATTTATAAAATAAAGAAAAGGTAACTTAAAAGCAAATAATTCACTTATTCACCTATAATTAGTTAGAAAAGATAAGTGAATTTACTTGCTTTCAAGTTATCTACAAACAGCAAGATACAGGAAAATGATACATCGCCGACAGAGCAATTAACTTCATCTCATGCCAAACTTTGACTAAATGAATCCCGGATTCAGCCAGGCAAGAGACCTCTCAGTCGGGAGACTTCCAGGCAGCGCATGTGTTCACTCCATGGATGGGATCCCTTTTTCTCTTCGCTCTGACTGAAAAAGGCACCCATTTTATCCTGTTGCAAAAGCAACCAGTAATTTTCCATCAGGTGACATACACACAGAATAGGATCAGCTGTCCATTAAACATAATCAAGATGCTGGCCAGACGCCTGAGAATGCTCAAGGGAGGGGCATCTCCCAACCCATGGTTCAGAAGATCAGAACGCTGGTAGATCTCTTTATTTTGTATACATTTGCCAGGTGCAAAGTTCTTCTTATCATGTATACCAGTATCTCTCTGTACTGAGACTCCCTATTAGAAGTTTCACATAGTTCTATCAAAACAGTTATACAAGATGTTTTTCACCAAATTGTACAGGACCCTCTCTCTTCCATAAAACTGAGGTTCAATTAACCCCTAACTCACTGCTGATGCATAATCAGTAGTCAACTTTAATTCATTTGTACTACACCACCGCTGGATTGAGGGCGCCACTCCGGGGGCTGAAGGACTCTGCTGAGCCAATCTGTAAGCAGATTGTCCTGGCCTGGTAAGTAGACTGCCCAGAGGATCATGCCCTTCTCTGCAGCGAAGGTCCACAGGCAAACCACCTCCCAACAGAGGAGGTATGAGCCCATTTTCCCCTGTTTGTTAATGTAGAACATAGCTACTTGGTTGTCCATCTGAACAAGGACAACCTGGTCTGCCAGGTGAGCCTGTTACATCCAAAGGGCATTTGTCACAGCTCTGAGTTCCTGCTCCCAGATCCAGGTGCCCTGAAACTGGAGACCGTCGCAGTGGACTCTCCAGCCAAGCTTGGAGGCATCCGTGGTCAGATCGCGTTGGGCTGGCAAGGCCTGGAAGGGTAGGCCAGCCATGAGATTCTGTCAGCTCTGCCACCAGGCTAGAGAGGCCAATAGAGGCTGGATGATCCGGACCTAATCCTCCAGTTGGCCCATGGCCTGAGTCCATTGAGAGCTGAGGGTACACTGGGCCTGTCTCATCCGGAGATGGGCCTGCAGGGTTATGTGAACCGTTGAGGCCATGTGCCCCAATAGGCACAGCAAGAGGTGGGTGGATGCCAATAAGCATGGCTGACTCCATCACTGTGGAGCTGTGAGGCAGCTGTGTCTTCTAAAAGCCTGGGCTCTTGCCAACTCAATACCAGGAATCAAGTCGCTGGCTCACTATTAGCACCGTCACGAGGCTCTCCCACATCCTGAACAGCAAGTGCTCCATGATGGGGGCAATCGGCACCATCAGTGCCTCCCTCGGAGGGGCCTCATAATAGAGGAGCTCCAAGTCCAAAGCACAAGGTTCGTCCTTTGACTCCACAACGAAGGCCAGTGCCTTTGACATCTCCTGGACAAATTTGAGGAATGTGAGGGTCCTTGGATGGGGATCTTCTGAGGGGGAGATGGTTCAGAGGGGACATCCCTGTGTAACATTGTGTCGGGCGGCTTGTCGTCAGTCTCCCAGCCTGACTTGGAGCTAGATGAGACCTCAAGGCCCGGACAGTCATCGGGGCGAAGAACCGCCAGCACAGAGGGAGAGAGATGTGCCACACGATCCGACCTCCGAGGTGCTCAGGAGTGAGTTGTGCCTCAGACGGGAGGCTGACCAAAGCAGTTCCAAGCAGATGAATCACCAGCTGGACATCCTCCAAGGAGGTCCTCGTAGTGGTGGGTCCCAATGTTGGCACCAATGACCCAGAGGCTTCAAGCATTGGGCCCTGCTGCACCTTGAGGAAGGCAGTCAGGTTGTGTTCCAAGGCCACCATTCTGGCTTCAATACCAGTTCAGGCCTCAAAGACAATGAGCCCAAAGCCGGTTCCCTCGAAGTGCAATCACCAATGGCGATCGTGTCAGAGGACTGAGCCCGATTCCCTGACGTGGTGGGAGTCCCTTCCAAATGGGGCAGCTTCAAGGGCCACCCCCGCCATCACCCTCGGCAACGGGTTGAGACTTCCGAGGCCAGGGACCGGAGAGCTCCTGGATCGGACTTGCACAATGTTTTGGGCCTCCAGGGGAGGTCCTCCAAGGACCACCCCCCTGTCTGAGGCTCCACAACCTCGGGTCTTGGATTGAGCACATGCACGCGATGCCAAGTTGTCAGACACAATCCCTGAAGGAAGCGATTCCAGACTCAATGCCGGCACCGCAACAGAGGCTTTCATGCCATAAAGCTCCCTGCTGCTTTTCACGATTCCTCTGGCTCCTGCTCAACATCTGCAGGCAGAGCGGGCAAGTGGAGTCATCGTGATCCACACCGAGGCACTTGATACAGCAACTGTGGTGGTCTGTTATGGACATGGTACAGGGGCATCTGCCACATTGCTTAAATTCGCTGACAAAATACATAGTGGGGAAGATGGCACCCACGAAGTCAGCCTCGTCATGCTCATATTACCTCTCTCAAGTCACTCATTGACTCCCTATCCGTTTCCGCATCCAGTTCAAACTTTTCCTGCTGACCTATGAGTGCATTCATTCTGCAGCTCCTTACTACCTTTTACCCCTCTTATCTCTCCCTATACCCCTCCTCGGGAACGCCGCTCTTCTAGCAAATTGTTTCTATCTTTGCCCTTCTCTTCTATTGCTAACTTCAGACTTCGCTCCTTTCACCTTGCTATTCCTTATGCCTGGAATAAACTACCCAGTCTGTACGTCAGGCATCTTCTCTGGCCCTTTTCAAATCCAGGCTGAAAACTCAGCTCTTCGCTGCCGCTTTCGGAACTTGACTCACTTGATCTTCTTTGTGCTTCCTTACCATTCCTTCTAGCTGTATCCTATGTCTACAGCTACTGTGTTGTCTGACTTGACTAGATTGTAAGCTCTGACGAGCAGTGACCATCTTTTATATTTGTCTATGAAGCACTGCATATGTCCTGTAGCGCTATACAAATGTTTAGCAGTAAGTAGTAGAATGCGCAGTCCAACTCCCAAAGGATTTCTTTAAAAGCTGGGGAGTGGGGGGGGGGGGGCGCTCGTGAGCCCGCAGCGTGATGGCCGCACTTTGAAAGAGCTCCGTCCCCACAACCCCCAAAAAACTCTAGAAAACATGCGCTAACTGCGGCAACCTGCTCCCCTCTACCTACCCTGGGTCGGCGCGAGTAAGCGATCCCCCTCAGACCCTGGATCAACGGCTTGGCGGGCACTCTGGAGCCTGGAACACTGCGGGGATCGCCCCTGAAGCGTGGCCTGCTGAACGCTCCCGTCCGTCGATGGCTCTGGGCCTGACTGATCCCGCGATTAACGTCTAAGCCCCGCGCGGGGTCTAAGTGTTGCTGGAGCGGAGATCTGCAGGACTGAGCGGCTGTTTCCCGGGCGCTGCACTGTGGAACGTGCGGCAGCCCGTTGGTCAGGGGGGGGCAACTGCTCCTAGCGCGGAGGCCTCTACATATGCTGCTGCATCCTTGCTTGTGCGGCCTACGGAGACGGTGTGGAGACCGCGTGGCATCAGCCGGTGCCTGCTATCTTCTCCTGCCATTGCAAATCACCCCGAGGGGGGTAAGTTTGAGCGTCAACTCTCTCCTCTTCTGCACTGTGGCTTGAATTTGGAGCTGGTGACCGGGGCTATATCCTAGCAGTTTGGTGTCCCACCGAAGTCTACATTTTTCCTGAGTGGTCCTTGGGGGCCCTGATAACTGTTTGTTACCCTGGGAGGACTGAGGCAGCTTTCTTCTTTGGCCTCACTGTTTCTCCAGTGCTCTATGCCTTGCTGACATTGCTTGTGCACGTCTCCTGACACTGTGAGGTGGTGACTGCGCTGCGGATTGGTGAAAACCTGGACTCCGCTGTCTCCTTGGTGCCCCCACTTTTGCTGGCATTGGATACATTCCTCTCCTACCACTGTGTGACTTTGGTGACTTTGTGAGATGGCTGCTAAAGCCAAAAGTTCTGAAACTCGGGAGGGGATGCGCTCCTCCCAGCGCTTACAGAGCAAGACCGGAGCCCCAAATAGTCCACACGAACAACCCCTCCCATCAGGTTCTGATGACGAGACTGTCAGCGAGGACGACTTGGATCCGCATAAGCAACTCTCCTCGGCTCAACTCAAACAAGAACTCCGTAGGGGCTTTGCGGAATTAGCTAATGAATTTTGCGCGCTACGGGAGGACCTGATGAAAGATGTCGCCGAGCTCAGGACCGACGTCAAGGAACTGGGAACCCGAGTAGAAGATGTGGAGACCAAAATGGTAGAACAAGATGGGACTCTGATGGATTTACAATGTGCTTTAGACCGGCAACACGCGCAAGCAATGGAACTGACTTATAAAATTGATGACATTGAAAACTGTTCCCGCCGCAACAATGTGCGTTTCCGTGGGATCCCAGAGGCGGTAGGGGGCGGAGAAGATCTACCAACTGTACTTAAATTGCTGATAGCGGAATTGCTCTCGACGGAGGACTTGGCTGCACACGCCTCTGGTATGGAAATTGAACGAGTTCAAAGCGCTTTGGGGAAACCCCCCAATAACCAACCTCGTGATGTCATCGTGAGATTTCTGCGCTATTCTGATGCTGAGCTCCTCATCCGTCGAGGCCGGGAGAAAAAGACGGTCCGATTTCAGGACGCGACAGTGTCCATTTACCAGGACCTCTCGACGTTCACCCTGGCGCGGCGGAGAGAGATGAAGCCAGTCTCAGCGGTCCTGAACAGCAAGGGGATTCGCTATTCCTGGTCCTTCCCATTTAGGATGAACTTTCTTTTGGGCAACAAAAAGATCTCTGCAAAGGACTACACTGAAGCCTGGCGAGCCCTTCGCCAGGCGGGTTTAGTTGATGATAATGCTCAGCCTCATCCGCCGCCCCCTAAGCCCCAACACTCCAGGTGGACTCGGGTGGGCAAGTCCACTTGACCTCTTTTTGGGGACTTGAGGAGCTCCTCTTACTTTTTCTTTTTTAAAGAGTCACAATCCGTGGGTCCCCTGACTTTTGGATAAGTGGTGGTGGGAATTAGATTGGGGTCCCTCCCCTTTTTTGATACATGAGGGGTGGCGGATGATCTGCAAACGTTTTGTTGATGTTATTGCTTTGATAAAGGGGTATGGTGAGTTTGATGACCTGGGGTAGGTGGAGGAGTGGTGGGGAGTATGTTTTTCTCTGTTTTTCACGGTTTAGGTGGAATTTTTGCATTGAGGGGTTCTGGGGGGTGCGGGGTTTGTGGTCAATTTACCGTGTCCTGTAATAATTTAAACAGGCAGGTGGTATTGATGGGAAGGGGGGGGAGGGGTGGGAGGGGAGGCTCTTTTTCAATGTGGAATTGGGAGGTGTGCTTGGGCTTGGGAGGAGGGACTATGGCTTCTGTTCTTGGAGGGTGGAGTGGGTGGGCCCGACTTACCAATTCCCCGGATTTGATGGGGGGGAGCTACCACTGGGACCTTCTGGATCGTAGGCAGCAGCGAGAGAGTGGATTGTAATTGCTAATGGTGCGCTTTATTTCTTTGAATGTTAAGGGCCTCAATTCCCCGAGGAAGAGGTCCCTGCTGTTCTCAGAATTGCGCACCCTGCAAGGGGACATCATTTACTTACAGGAGACCCATCTTCGGAACTGTAAGCAGGGATGGCTAAAGAGGTTCCCGTATACTGAGGTGCGGGTGGCCTCGGATGCACAAGGACAGAAGAAGCGGGGAGTAGCCTTACTATTTCACCAGAGCCTTTCTCTCCAGATAGAGGAGATAAAGCAAGATGCTTTGGGGAGGTGGCTTTTCTTGAATATCCGCTTAGAAGGGCACTTACTAACCTTAGCTAATGTTTATGCTCCCAATACAGGTCAGGGGGCCTTTTTTGCACGGTTGAAAGCCTTGCTGGCCGATTTTGCAAGGGGTCCTATTGTTCTGGGGGGGACTGTAATACGCATCTGGTGCCCCATCTGGATTCCACAAGTCGCACTGGGGGACGAGTGGGGGGGTCGGCAAGAGCCCTACAGCGTCTCATGCTCGACTTAGGATTGAGGGACGTCTGGAGGGACACCCATCCATCAGGTTCACACTCGCATTGATTATTTTCTATTGGATCAGCGCCTGATGGACGGGAGAGTGAAGGCTGGACATGGAGCGCTGACTTGGTCAGATCATGCCCCGTGCTGGCTCGCTCTTCCGGCCGGATTGTACAGTGAACACCAACGGCTTTGGCGCCTAGACGTGAGGTTCCTACGGCGGCAGGGTGCAGTGCAGGACAATGTCCGTTTTATCACGGAATTTTTTTAGCTTAACAATTCTGGGGATGTTCCTCTCCCCACGGTGTGGGATGCTTATAAGGCTACGGCTCGAGGTCAACTCATGGCGGAGGCAGCTCGCACGCGCAAAATGTGGACGCGTGACCACGACCTGTTGGTGGAGGAGGCTACTCGCCTAGGTCTGGAACACGCTCGAACTGGTTCCCGACAGGCCCTGCATCAGTGGCGGACCGCTCGAGCCAACTTGGATGCGTGTCTGCAGAGAGAATTAGATAATAAACGCCGGAAACTACGGCAAACTTTCTATGAGCATGGGAACAAAACAGGCTGCTTCCTAGCTTTGCGTCTTCGCCAACAACAATCCGCGAGAGTGGTGCAAGAACTGTGCGACGCTGGGGGACGGAGGAGGGTTATTTCCCGGGAGATACGTGATCTCTTTGCTGACTTTCTGGAGCAGCTCTATAAGGCGGAGCCCTTTGAGCGGGGTCGTGTACAGGATTATTTGCAGGGGATTGGTCTGCCGCATCTCTCCGACTCTGATCGGGCTCAGCTAGATTCTGAATTAACGGTAGACGAAGTGGAAACTGCAATTCGACGATTGAAAACTGGCAGTGCCCCAGGTAGTGATGGCTTCCCAGCAGAATATTATAAGAAGTTTAGGATACAATTAGCGCCAACCTTGACTATCTTGTTCAATGAGATCTTGGCAGGGGTCTCGTTACCGCCGTCCCTGCGCGCGGCACTGATCGTGATGATACCCAAGCCTGGTAAACCACTGCACGATGCGGCGTCGTACCGCCCCATCTCCCTGTTAAACGTTGACGTTAAAATATTTGCCTCTGTGTTGGCGGCGCGCCTGAATCGGGTCCTTCCGGGCTTGGTCCACCCAGATCAGGTTGGCTTCGTGCCAGGCTGCAGACAACATTAGGCGTATGTTGCAGGTCATACACGTAGCCCAGCGGGAACCACAACCAGCCCTGCTGGTGGGGATTGACGCAGAAAAAGCTTTCGACCGGGTCGATTGGGAATATTTATGGTGTGTGCTGGAGACAATGGGCTTCGGCTCAAATTTTATTTGTTGGGTTCGTAGTCTTTATCAGATGCCCCAGGCGTGCGTTCGGATTAATGGGGGACACTCGAGGCATTTTTTGCTGGAACGGGGCACGCGACAGGGTTGCCCTCTTTCGCCCCTGCTCTTTGCACTCGCAATGGAACCCTTGGCTCAGAGCTTCCGAGAACATTTAGGTTTGAGGGGGGTTCTTATTGGCCCTGCGGAATATAGGATTGCACTCTTTGCGGATGACATCATACTGTCCCTGGTCGATCCGTCCTCTTCCCTTCCAGTTGCGATGCAGTTGTTCAAAAACTATGCTCAGGTATCCGGTTTTAAAATCAATTACACTAAATCGGAGATCCTGAATGTTGGGGTCCCCGGGGCGGTTTGTGCGGAACTTCAAGCGGCTTATCCTCTTCGTTGGGTGTCCGGAGCTCTATGCTATTTAGGGGTGCATTTGACTGTGGAGAGAGCAGACCTCTTCAAAGCCAACTACGATCCCTTGCTTCGTCAGGTTCGGCGGGATCTAGAGGTATGGAATGGCCTGCTCCTTTCCTGGTTCGGGCGTATAGCCGTAGTCAAGATGGTGGTTGTTCCCCGCTTTCTCTACCTTTTTCAGGTTCTGCCGCTCCCCATCGCACGGGCTACCTTGGCGACCTGGCAGCAGCTGCTTATGAAATTCATTTGGCGTTATCGCCGCCCGCGCTTGGCGCGACAGGTTCTTTATGCCCATACGCGCTCTGGAGGTATGGGCATGCCCAATTTACATTTGTACTATGCGGCGGCGCAATGCCGGGCGGGGGTGGAGTGGATGATTGCTGACAGCACTAAGCGATGGGTACAATTGGAAATGAACTTGGCGGGGGGAGCCGGCTTGGGAGACTGGCTGTGGCTTGGCCCAAAACTCCGCCGTGGTATCCGCACCAGCAATCCCTATATACTTCATACCCTCCGTTGTTGGGACCAGCACTTTCGATCTCGCGACATGGATTTAACCCCTTTAGCCCCTATAGTGGATAACGCCTCTTTCCCGCCGGGGTTAAGTGATACAGTCTTTCGGCAGTGGGGACATCACGGCCTTAGTCGGGTTGGACAACTTTTTGCTGATGGTCAACTACAACCTTTTCGTGCGGTACAAGATGAATTTGACATTCCGGCCAGGCAACATTTTCAATATCTGCAAGTGACACACTGGGTTCGATCCAAACTTGATCGGCCCCAGGTTGCTCGGGCCCTGACAGAATTGGAACGCTACTGTGAGGGGTGCACTACCACTAAGGGACTCGTGGCGACTTTATATGCCCACTTGCAGGGATCCCAATCGTATTCTACTAGACACAGGGAACTTTGGAACTCCGACTTGAACCTCTCCTATACTGAGCAGCAGTGGGAAAGGGCGGAAACTCAATTGTGGAAGAGTGCGGTAGCGATTAATGCCCGTGAAACCAATTATAAAATCCTGTACCGTTGGTACATGACCCCGGCGCGGATAGCGCGCATGTATCCTGGGGTGGTGGACCTCTGCTGGCGTAACTGTGGGCAACGGGGTACCCTAGGGCATATTTGGTGGGATTGCCCCCGCATTCGCGCCTTTTGGAGGGGTATACAATACCGGATGCAATTGCTTCTAGGAGTGAGTGTCCCTTGGGATCCGGGGATCTTCCTGTTTGGGACCTCGGTGCCGGGTGTGCGGGCTCTGCAACTTGCTCTACTCCGCCATGGCCTGAATGCAGCTAGATTATCCCTTGCAGCAGCCTGGAAGCGTGCCTTGGCCCCTTCCTTTCAGGCTTGGCTGGAACGGATGTGGGATATGTATGCCATGGAACGAGGGGTAGCGGTCAGTAGGATGCGCCTGGTGCGCTTTGAGCTGGTGTGGGCGCCCTTTGTCTCTCGATATGGTGCGTGACCATGCTGGCTAAGAGGGGGGGGAATAGTCAAACTTTAAAGGGAGCTTGCCCCCTGAGTGTGTCTTTTGCTCACCACACTCCCGTACTTGAACATTAGCAAGCCATAGTGGGGGGGTTTGGGAGGTGGGGTGGGAGGGGGACACTGGGCTAGGGAGGTTTCGGGGGGGGGAGAAAGGGAGGTTGGGGGGTTACTGTTCCCTGTTTCCTTATTTTAAAATTGCAAAAATGAAGGCATATCGTTGAATGTTGTTGTGATCTGAAGTTATGGTATTATTGTTGCATCTTCCTTGAAGATCTTTGTGGTTTATGATGCTATGTATTTTTTGGAAGCCTTTCAATTAAAAAAAAAAAGCAAAAAAAAAAAAAAGCTGGGGAGTGAATCTGTGCGAGCTACGTCAATGCCGATGTCACCCATATGTAAGGACCGACTTCCAGCTTATTCTCGGAGAATATCTGATTATAAATTGAAGCAACGGCAGCCAACTGCTTAACAGCATTAAGTCCTTGCATAAGACTTTTAAGACAGCTCTTAAAACCTACTTATTCAAACTTGCTTTTGGGGATGAGCTGGGGGCTGTAAAACTCCGACCTGTGTGATAACACTTCCACTCACCTCTGTTTCTTTACTTATTTCTTCTTTCCTATACCGATTTTAAGTTCTTTTTTTTATTGATTTTATTTTAATTTTATTGTAAACCACCTCGCTGCCTTACCCAAGAAGCAGTATATTAAGAAACTAATAAACCACAGCCACTACTGCTGAATATCCCCACAAAAGTAAATAAGGACAGCAGCTGAAATCACCACTATGCATATAATTTCTGGTCCCATCACTAAACTCACCCTAGTTTGTATGGCCAAAATGTATACACTGTCTATGGCATAAAATTTAAATAAAAGCAGTTCTGCAGCCAGCACCCACCACATGTGCTGGCTATATAAATACTTTTTAATAACTATCTCAATGATTTTAGGGGGGAGGGGTGCATTTTTATGAAGCTTACATAACTTTGTAGCTCATTTGCTCAGTGTAAACCCCCCATCTGGAAGTATGCATGAGGACTTAAAAATAAACTCCAAGCATGTTTTGCTGGGATAGCCCTGGTGCTTCCCTGGCCCAGCCTTCAGGGCTGCCCTTTTCACCTGCTCTGGGGTGGGAAGAATTTGCAAAGAGCTATCTCCCATTTACCCACACCATGGAAAGTCCCCATGAAAATTGACCATTACTACTAATTCTTTTCACGCTAGAAAAACTGTTCCTGTAAATCTGAGTGGTTTGGGAGTGTGGAATAGCCTGTAGCTAATCTGGAACTGAATAACATGGAGGCACAAAAACCTTCAGCAGGAACTAAACAACAGGCTGAGAATATGGTGATTTTTTTTTTTTATAACCAGCTAAGTAAGCAAGGGCTTTACTCCCAGGCAGACAGACTGCAGAACCACCTTTTCTGCTATTCCCTGCAGGACCACAGCCAGTATGCTAAGCCCCTTGCACCTCATACTCCCCCCCTACTGCTCACCTGAGAGAAATTCTCCCTGTGGCAAAGGCACGAAGTAGGAAGCAGCTTTCCACGTCCTTCAGAAAGGTGCTGGGAATAATCAGGTAATATCCAGGTGTAAGATCACAGTGCAGGTGGACTTCCCGGTCATAAGAATGGCAGCTGGTGCTCACCACAGGAAGTGTCCCGAGGGTCTTCTGCATATTAAATTGTTGCTTCTCTACCTGTAACAGCATTATGGGTACTGGGGTGACTGTTGCTTTTCTATCTTTTGCTTGTTATTGCATGCTATCAACGTTGGGTTCCATTTTTTTTTTGGCTTCTGCATGTTATGGTTTAAATTGTTTTATAGTTTTATGTTGTAAACCATTCTGGGTGGCTCGTTTCTTGCCAGGAGAGTAGTCTAGAAGTCTAGAGGATGATATTCAAAAAGCACATGCCACTGGCAGCAAAGCCACAAATGTGCTTTGGGCTTTTTCCATCTCCGTTGGTTCTACATAGAATGCTGGCCATTTTATTTGCAAAACAACCAAAGGCATGAATCAAAAAAAAAAGAAAAGTTAACTGCTTTGAGATGGGCCAAGGGCAAGACAAAACCATGCATGTTCTGACAAAATTCAGCCACTAAACATATAGCGCCCCATATGCAGAGTGATTAACGTGGATAGCAGCTTTCAGTGAACGGGATATTCAGAGGCACTAACATGGTCAGTGCTGCTAAATATACACGGCTGTCGGCTCTACATGCCCCTATGTTAACTGCTTAGCATCAGGGCATGTAGGGGCATTCCAGGGTGGAGCAAAGACGCCACCGCTCACTAACCAGGCAGTGGCGATATTGAGCTGTTGCCTGATCAGTGATGCGCAAGGAAGGCCAGATGCAGGGATCCCTAGTATAACTTTTGCTGCATATCATTAATTGGGCAGCAGCTTAATATCACTACTGCCCAGTTAGCGAGCAGCCTATGTAGCGACACCAAACATTCAATGATGGGGCTGGATATGACCCCTGCATTGAATATCTGAGTTTATTCAGTGACGGCAGAATATCGGGCCCATAGGGATCAATTTTCAAAAGCCCTTTATCTAGATAACCACAGATGTTATTGGGAGAGAGATTCCATGGCATTATCCAGTTAGTGTAGCGATGGCCCATGAAAGGAGCAAGAGTGGTGTGGCACCATCCGGATGGCACTTATCCAGATAGCGGTGACTTTCAGCTTTATTGGAGTTCCTTTCCTGTTTCTAGATTTACTATATACACCGCTCTGTTGATTCGAAGGGTGGTATAACAAATTTTTTAATAAACCATAAGTTATTGGGCTACCAAAACAGCTGGCTTAAGTTGGTGTCCGGATACTTATCCAAATAGAGGCTGAAAACTGACACTATCCATGTAAGTGCTATGATTATCTGGATAAGTGGCCGCACATATTGGATATTTAGTGGCAATCACTATCTAGATACTGCCGCTGAATATCTGGCAGATATTTAGCTGACTGCCATGACATTTAAATATCCAGGGCTTTATATCAGCTCCAAGTTATCCAACTAAATGCCAAATAAAAATTAGGTCTTGTCTGCTAATTTTCTTTCTTCAAATCCTACCAGACCAGTCCAGATGAATGGTTGTGTTCCTCTAACAGCAGATTGAGACAGAACAAAATCTTGTGAATCCTGCCCTATACACTGTACTATGCGGCCAGCAGCTCTTTTATTATTAAAAACTATAACAAGGCAAAAAAGGAAGATCTCAAAATTATCCCTCTAGGTATAAGAAGAAGAGTCCCTCAACCAAACCTGGATCACTTCAGGATCTTTGGGGGAAGTCCTAGAAGTAACACAAGGAAAACCACCACTCAACCTATATAGACAGAATTTACCAGCAAACCCAGGATAAAATTCCGCCAAGGACGGTCCCAAGCCCGGCTGCAAGAGGAGGGGGGTGGTCACTGGAAATTCGCATCGCCACATGGAATGTGCGAACTGGAAACCATGTCAGACAAAAGGAAATCACTACTATGGAATTGTTGAAGTGCAAAATCTCGATTGCCACAGTATCCAAACTACATCTCATTGGATTTGGAACAATGACCATCCAACAGCCAATGATTGATGAAACAAAGAGTAGTTACTCACCTGTAACAGGTGTTCTCCAGGAGCAGCAGGAATCAGTCGTCACATATGGGTGACATCGACATCGATGGAGCCCCTGCGGAGCATTTCCCCAGCTTTCTATGAAAGCCTTTGGGAATACTGCACGCATGCGCAGTCCCCTTCCCGCCTAAAGGTGCCATCTTGCTCAGTCAAATGACATAGCTAAAAAACAGCAAACAAAGCACAGTTACTTACCTGTAACAGGTGATCTCTGGGAACAGCAGGAATAAGTCTTCACATATGGGTACGTCGGTACCGACGGAGCCTGCACGGGAATGCTGCCCAGCTTCCAATCAGAAAGCTTTTGGCAGCATCCCTCGCGCCTGCGCAGTGACTTCCCGCCTTCTCCACAGCCTCTCTTCAGTTGAGTTTCAGAGCTGAGACAAAGGCGAGGAGAGAAAAGGAAGAAGATAAAGAGATGCAACTCCTAGGGGAGGTGGGAGGGTTGTGAAGACTTATTCCTGCTGTTCCCAGAGATCACCTGTTACAGGTAAGTAACTGTGCTATCTCCAGGAACAAGCAGGAATGAGTCTTCACATATGGGGACTCCCTAGCTGGAGATGCCAGGGGGAGATCCCATAAAAATGCAAGAGCCTGGATCAGGGGTGCATTTTGTCTCCAGGAATCCCCAGCATCCAATGTGGGATGGAGGGTAGGAGTTGACAATAAAGGAGCTGTGAGGAAAGAAACAGCATAGCCAAGGACTAGAGGGTCTTACAGACTACAGGAGTCCTTGGTATATATGATGAGTAGCTTTAAACACATTTAATGTACACTTAAAATATGCAGCTTACCTACTGTATTGTAGGAAGTAGGAAGCAGGATGGAGTCTAATGGAAAAGCAGTGGCGGAATCTTCAGGGTGACCTCCCAGTAGTGAGGATGAAGGTCCAGACCTGGAGGTAGTAGACGATCCAGGTGTCAACTGGGTAGGATTAGACGTCAGGTCTTCAATGGAAAGCTTTATGGAAAAAAGCTGAAAACTCCTTTAGGCATAAGGTCATTAACATTGAGGACTAAAGGAAGAAGACTGACGGAGTTGGAGAACTAGCCCAGTCCTGGCGGGAAGAGGGGGACTGGAAAAACCCCTATTCCCACGGAAAACAGTTGTGTACTCAAAGATAAAAAGATGTACACTGTTTTTCCTAGCTGGCGAGAGATAGGAAAAAATATTGAAGCTTGATGCTTCAAGGACTTAAAGAAAAAACGGAAGATATTAGCACCAAAGTGGTTATTGGTGTCTAACAGTTTCTGCATCGTAATATGGTATGGGACGTAGGGCGACAGACTGTCTAAAACCTCTAGGAGGTAAAACATGTAGTATAGACAGTAAGGGTGATAGCGTGTAAGACAGACCAACCCTTAAGAAGCCCCCCATCAAACACATATATATATACACGAATATATATATGTGGCTGGAAAATATATGTATATATATATATATATATACACATATGTCCAGAGGTGTATATTAGGATACGGGTGGTGAAATATATATAGATATGATATACTTAAATATATGTAAAGTTGTGGGGCATGGTTTAGCACCACTAGAGTAATGATACAGGTATGTAGACATATATGGAGATGCGACATACCAAACAACAGGTTGAAGATACCTGTCTACCACCCAGCCCCATAATTGTACATGGGGAATATAAAAGAAAAAGATTCTGTGTTGTACAAGAGGGTGAACCCACTTGGGATATGTATAGAGAATCTATTTTCGTGGATTGAGGGATGCAGGAAGGCAATCTAACCAGATAACCGTGATGTTCGTGTGAGAACAGATGAACATATGAATCTATAAGGAACAAGGCGGGAGTTCTACAGAATACTGACATGGTAGATGTGGAGAAACGCAGAAAAGATACCAGAGGGACCTATGGAGGGACCCAGAGGTAGCATGTGTAAACATCAGCCTTGGATTTTCACGCAGAAGAACAGATATCTCGTGTTAACACCCCAGGCTATAGGGGGTGGAGAACCCTCACAGGCATGGGAAGGGTTTATAAGTTTTTCCCTACTAATAGAGAAACTTCAGAGACAAGGTCAATGCTCTATAGCAAGGCCCTCATAGTAGAAAGCTTCTCTGAAGACTGCAGAGAGCATTGTACAGGAGAGCTATGAGATAAACTGACTGAAGTCAGGTGAGTTGACATATCCTAGGAGAGGAGATGGTTAGAATAATGTGAGAAAGTCTAAACGAGTAGGAGGATCCAAGATAACTTGGAAGCACTACTGAAGTTAGACAAAATTTTGAACAAGGGACTGGAACTTGGAAAAAGTACCAGTAATACAATTACTGTAACTCCTGCAGACAGAGCTGCTGACGGAAACAGCAGAGAGATTGTCCTATGCCTAATAAAGAAAAACAGACAAGAAAAGAGAGGAGATATCTCTTCTCCCTGTCTGAGGAACGAGCTTGCTAGAGAAGCTTTTCAGTATGGTACCCCTCAGTCAAGGAAAAAACCCGGTTGAGAGGGTGAGCAAGTAATTGGAGGGTGATGTACCCATAGGGTAAGTCAACTGAAGGAAAAAATGTTCAGTTGGGATAGAAACTATCAGGGGATAGTTGCAACTGCTCTTCTAGAGAGTAAGAAGAGGAGAAGTCTGTAGTCCCTGAACAAAAAATTTTCGACAGGTTGGTACACTGAAAAAGAAAAGCACTGAAAAAGAAAAGCACTTCTAATGTGTAGAAGTGAAGTGGAGGTTACAATTCCCGGCCCCTATGGTTGCTGGTAATGCTGAGACTGGCCAGAAGTGGAGGACTTCAGACTAGGCTGAGGCGTCTCTTGTTTAGGTACAGCCGAATGATAGGCAGGAGATGAATGAAACTTTCTTTTCTTAGGGAAAGAAGGTTTGGTAGGACATCTCCTACTCCTTGAAGAAGGAGGTGGCTTAGAATGGTTTTTAGTGGAAGGAGAGTCAGTGGAGCATTGAGCAACCTGACGTAAAGCCTCCTTATTGAAAAGACCTTCTCCTGTACAAGGAGAATGAGCCAGTATAGTTTGTGCCCATTTGCTCAAGTCTGAAGCTTCAAGCCAGGCTCTGCGACGTGCTGCAATGGCAATAGCAGAGGATCTGCTAATGGACTCAAAGGAGTCTATAGAAGCACGAGACAGGAACCAGGATATATTCCGGCTGTGATTGATGAGCAAGGAATAATCAGTAGCCTTGGGCTCTGGTAAAAAAGGGGTCAAAAGAGACAATTTCTCTGTGACTTCCTGGAGTGTTAGACTCATGTGAAAAATATATGAAAGAATTCTGGAGGCCAGCATAGAGTTTTGGAAGGCTTGACGACCAAAAGCATCGAGTGTTCTTGAAGAACGACCCGGCGGATAAGAAGAATGCTTCTTCTTGCTCTTAACTTTCCTCAGTACCGATTCCACTACAAGGGAACGATGAGAAAGTTGAGGCTTTTGAAACCCTGGAGAGGGTGGCACCTGGTACCGAACCTCAATGTCTGTAGAAAGTAGAGGAAGTCGTAAGGGCGATTTCCAGACCCTCAGAAGGAGATCCTGCAGAGCAGGATGTAAAGGAAGCTTCATATTTTCCATTTGTGCTGGTGAGCCATGAGTAGGATCACAACCAGGGATAGAGATATTAAGAAAGGTTGCCATATCCAGGAGAAAAGCCTGAAAAGACTGATCTCCTATGGGAACTATTCCTGGTAAGGCTAAAGAAAGAGCCTGAGCACCAGAGGACGTAGAGGGTACTGCATTAATGCCAGGTATTGGTTCCAAACTAGGCATCGGTGCAAGAACAGGCATTTACATCGATACTGATACAGGATTAGCAGGGGAAGTTGCCATCGGGGACTGCTGCAGTGGTACCGAGATCATGAGGGAGTTATGGCTAGGATCTTCGGAATTGCCTATCTGGAAACGACAGGAGTCGGTTCCGGGACGCGTCGGTACCCAGTCCTCGATCGGTTCAAGACTCGGCATCGAAGAAACTATCGATGCATGTCGAGAGGGTTCCGACGCCGGTGGCAGTATTGGCGATGCCGATACCACTAAGGCAGCCTGGGTTACATCGATCGATACCGACGGTACCGAGGATACCCGATGAGCACCCCTTGCAAAGGGTAAGGGGGTCCACCTCGATGTCGATGCCAGGGTATCGGAACCGATCGACGCCGGTACCATCCCGGAGCATGGCTGAGATTGAGAGAAGTCAATGCGGTGCGTATCAATCGGTCCCGAAGGTACCGAGGACGCCCGATGACGATCCCTGGTGAAGAGTGGAATACTCGACACCGGTGCCGATGCCGGAGGCTCGGTACCGCTCAAAGCGGATACCACCCCCGAGCATGGCTCAGGTATGTTCTGTGAGGGGTGAGCCTCAGGAACATCCTGAAACGCCTTTAACGCTTTGGAGCCCGAAGACTCCCGCAGGGGTAATGCCAATGGATTCTTGAGGGTAAAACCGGAGCCGTCACCATGCTGGGCATGGGACATACCACTCAAGCATTGACTAGTCTTAACAGACTGTTTTTGGGTTACCTGATCCTGTGAAGTAGAGAAACCGGGTACCCTCACTGCCGAGGAAAAAACGGTATCGAGGGAAACTCTAAAAACTGAAGGTTTCCTCACAAAATTATCTCCGGACAAATCAGGGGAAAAAGGGTCAGGACCCATACAGTTGAGACACCAACTCTTGGTGTCTAAAAAGAAATAGGAGTTTCTACATCGAATGCACTTCTTAGGAAAAGAAGGCTCCATAATGAAAAGGCCTAGTAGGCCCAAGAAGTTAAGGCAAAAAAACTGAAGAAAACGTTTCTCAGAATTTAGTCAAAAATCCACCGGCGATACCGGTGGGAGCGGGAAATACAGCCGCGACCACAAGAAAACAAAAAACTAAAGTAATTAAAGTAATAAAAAAGAAAAGTTTCTGCGGTGACAGGAGGACATCCTGCCGGCTCCGCGGAAAAACGAAAACTGAAGAGAGGCTGTGGAGAAGGCGGGAAGTCACTGCGCAGGCGCGAGGGATGCTGCCAAAAGCTTTCTGATTGGAAGCTAGGCAGCATTCCCGTGCAGGCTCCGTCGGTACCGACGTACCCATATGTGAAGACTCATTCCTGCTTGTTCCTGGAGATAAAAAGGAACAAATGAACTATATACAACTGCAACTCCCAGGGGAGGAGGGAGGGTTGTGAGGACTGATTCCTGCTGCTCCTGGAGAACACCTGTTACAGGTGAGTAACTACTCTTTCTCCAGGACCAAGCAGGAAGTCAGTCCTCACATATGGGTGACTCCCTAGCTCTGGGCTACCAGGAACCCAGGCTGAACAAGAGAACTCCCTCTAGTCCCAGCAGCAAAGAAAGGCTTTTCCCTGAAAGAACCTCCACCGGTAGCCCAACGGAGGGCTGGAGGGCAGGAGTTGCCTAAACCTCAAAGAGATTACGGAGTACTGCCTGACCAAAAGCACTGTCCCTACGGGACTCCCTCTCCAGGCAGTAATGGGCCGCAAAAGTCTGGCTTGAGGACCAAGTTGCAATCCTGCAGATGTCTGCCAACGGTATAGAGCGGAGATGAGCTACTGAGGCAGCCATTGCCCTGACACGATGGGCCGTGACCCGACCCTGCAAGGGAAGATCAGCCGCCCTGTAAGCCCAGGTGATACAGTCAGCCACCCAGATGGACAAGGTACGCTTGGACACAGATAACCCCAAATTATTAGGGTCAAAAGATATGAAGAGCTGAGTAGCCCTTCTATGCCCCTGCGTACGATCAAAGTAGAAGGATAAGGCCCTTCTACAGTCAAGGGTATGCATGAGGCCTAGGGAAGAATGTTGGAAGAACCACCTCCTGGTTGAGGTGGAAAGAGGAGACAACCTTTGGAAGGAACTTTGGATGAGTCCTAAGGACTACCCTGTTCCTATAGAAGCGAGTGTAAGGCCCGTCACAGACCAGGACCTGAAGCTCACTTACTCGCCTTGCCGAGGTTAGGGCTACCAGGAAGAGCGTCTTCCAGGACAGGAAGCGGAGAGGACAAGTAACCATCGGCTCAAAAGGTGGGCAAGCCAGTTGCTGCAAGACCACATTCAACTCCCACTCAGGGGCTGGAGTACGGACAGGAGGCTTGAACAGGAGCAAACCCCTGAGGAACCGGGACACCAATGAATGGTGAGCTGCTACAGCTGAGAGGTCGACCCGAACAGAATTGGACTACAGTACCTGCTGCACTTATCCAATCAGGGACTTAAGCACCACTGGTACAGTACAGGAGAAAGGATCTTCTGTACGCAAGTGACACCACACAGAAAACCTTTTCCATTTCAGGGCATAGGTTTTCCTAGTGGACTGCTTCCTAGAGGCCAGGACGACCTCCTCAACTTCCTGATGGAGGCCCCAGTGAACCAAAACTACCCTTGCAGCCTCCAGGCCATCAAATTGAGAGATTTGAGATTGGGGTGCAGAAGAGACCCCTGATCCTGAGAGAGAAAGTCGGGCTGTAACCCCAGAGGTAGTGGGGTGTCCACTGCCAGTTGAAGCAGAAGTGGGAACCAAGGCTGCCTCGGCCACCTGGGAGCTACCAGAAGGACCGAGGCCTTGTCCTGTAGAATCTTGAACAGGGTTCGGGCCACCAGAGGCATGGGAGGAAACGCATACAGGAGGCCCTGGGACCAGGAAATCGGAAAAGCATCTGCTGCTAGCCGCAGAGGATGCGGTTGCCTGGAGCAGAACCTGGGCAGCTGTCTGTTCAGGGGACTGGCAAACAGATCTATGGATGGAAGTCCCCATTTCAGGAAAATCTTCTGAACCACCAAAGGATGGAGCTGCCATTCGTGGGGCTGCAGAATCCTGCTCAACCTGTCTGCCAGGTAATTTTCCTGGCCAGGAAGATAAACCACCTTCAGAAACATGTTGCGCCTGAGCGCAAACAGGCAAAGGTCCTGTGCCTCCTGACAAAGGAGCCTGGACCCAGTGCCGCCCTGTTTGTTCACATAAAACATGGCTACCTGATTGTCTGTTTCTACTAAGACAGACTGGTGGGCTAGGGTTTGAGAGAAAGTCTTGAGGGCTAAGCGAAGGGACCCAGGATATCAATGCTTGACCCAGTACAAGCATTATGGAACCTGTGTCTTTTGGGGAAACTGCTAGGTATGTATGACCTAGATTGGCCACTGTTCGAAACAGGATACTGGGCTTGATGGACCTTGGTCTGACCCAGTATGGCATATCTTATGTTCTTATGGAATAGCCCGCAGTTCCAGTAGGTTGATTTGCTGCGTGACCTCCCAGGGAGATCACAGGCCCTGGTTGCACTTGCCCAGACAGTGTGCTCCCCAGCCCTGCAGGGAGGCATCAGTGGTCAACACCACTGTAAACCCAGGTGTCTGAAAGGGCACCCCTTTCAGCAAGTTGGGGGGATGCAGCCACCAACGCAGGGAGTGCAGGAATGGTCTGGACACCCTTACTCTGTCTCTGAGGCTCCCTGTGGCCTGTGACCACTGAGTTCTGAGGCACCATTGCGCAGGCCTCATATGAAGCCTGGCATTGGGAGTCACATGTACTGTCGAAGCCATGTGGCCAAGAAGCCTCAGGCAAAGCCGGGCGGAGACCAGTGACCTGCTGAAAAACTGGTTTGCCAAGCTTATCAGTCTTTGGGCTCTGTCCTCTGGCAAGAAAGCCTTTGCCTGCAGAGAGTCTAGCCTTGCCCCTATGAACTCCAAGTTCTGGGAGGGGAGCAAAGTGGACTTTGCGAAGTTTATGACAAACCCCAGGCTTTGGAGTAGAGAAATCGTTCGGAGGGTGGCTTGCCTGGCCTCCTGGCACGTCTGACCCCTGATGAGCCAGTCATCCAGATAGGGAAAGACAAAGATACACTGATTCCTCAAATAGGCCGCCACCACTGCCAGGCATTTGGTAAAGACCCTGGGAGCGGAGGTGAGGCCGAAGGGCAGCACTCTGTACTGATAATGGTTTCCTCCCACAATGAACCTGAGGTACTTTCTGTGGTCTGGATGAATGAGGATGTGAGTGTACGCATCCTTTAGATCTAAAGTGCATAGCCAATCTCCCTGCTGGAGGTAGGGCAGAAGTGTTCCAAGAGTAAGTATCTTGAACTTCTCTTTCTCTAAGAACTTGTTGAGATTTCTGAGGTCGAGAATAGGCCTGAGGCCCCCTGTTCTCTTTGGTACAAGGAAGTACCTGGAGTAGAAACCGTGACCTTGTAGGTGGGGAGGCACAGGCTCCACCGCCTTGTCTCGCAACAGACCCTGAAGCTCCTGCAGGAGGAGGGCTGTATGGAGAGGAGGGCCTTGGAGGCTCTCCTGGAAAGTAGGGAGGAGGCAACTGATGAAAATGAAGCATGTAGCCCTTGTGGACTATGCTTAAGACCCAATTGTCTCCTGTAATGGGTGGCCACCGGTGGGCAAACAGGGCTAGTCGACCTCCTGTACAGGGATGGGACAGCAGAGACGGAGAGGCTATGCCTTGGGGGTCAAAAAAACCCCACCCTGCTGAGTGGGAGCAGGAGACGGAGGCTTGGGGGCCTTCTGCCTACGGGGCCCATTACCCTGCCCCTTGGCCTGCTGACCCTGTGGGGGAGCGGGGGAGGCCTGGTAAGGTGGGAACTGTTTGTAGGCAGTCACCTTCCTCGGGTAAAAGGACTTCTTACCCGAGCCCTTCTTTTTATGAGAAGGGGCAGAAGTCTTTCTAGATAGCCTTGCCCTCGTGAGGTGCTCGGTTTTGAGCTGTGCAGCCGTCTCGGCCATGGGCTTGCCAAAAAGGTTCTCACCTCGGCAAGGGACATCGACCAATTTGTCTTGCACCCATGGCTCGAGATCCGATGACTGCAGCCATGCCTGGCGTCGAGCCACGATGCCGGCTGCCGCAACACGGGCCAAGGCCTCAAAGCCATCGTAGGCTGCTCGGGACATGAACTTAGAGCATTCCCGGATCCCCGAAGACAAGGATTGAACCTCTGCAAAGGTTCCCCGGAGAGACCAGCAGAGAACCCGGCAAGCTCCTTCGCCAGGTCCCGCAAGTACATGCCCATGTACAGCTGGTAAGACTGGACACGGCAAGCAAGCATCGAGCCCTGGAAGCACTTTCTACCAAACGCATCCAGGTTCCGGGCCTCCCGGCCGGGGGGCACCACAGAGTGCATCTTATGGCTTTTCAGACGATGCATGGCCGATTCCACCACCATGGAATGGTGTGGTAGCTGCGCCTTCTGAAAACCAGGGCTCTTACGGAGTCGATAAATGGAATCGACCCGCTTGTTTAGAACCGGCGCCGAGGCCGGTGCCTCCCACATCCAGAAGAGGAGCCGTTCCAGCATCGGAGGAACAGGCACAGTAAAGGCCTCCTTCGGAGGAGAGTCATACTGGAGGGCCTCGAGCTCTTCGGCTCGAGGCTCCTCCTCGGGGTCCGCAGGGATTGCCAAAGCAGTGGCCATATCCCGAACGAACTCCGAGAACCGGGTATCCTCCGGAGGGGATCTACTCTGGGGCTCAGACTGCGGTGAGTCCGACGGGACGCACCAAGTCTTGAAGGTATCGGAGGACTCCTCGTCCTCCGTCTCCCAGGCAGACTCATCCGAAGAGGTGTCGGGCTCCGACTGCGCGGGGCCCGGCAGCACCCGCCCCGACGCCGAAGGCACCGGCGTCGACACCCTCGGTCCCGACCAGGAGGTCGAGGGTGACCGCGACCGAGGACGACCTCGTGCCTTCATGGTCTCAAGTATCGGCTCGGTCTCCGGGGTCGACTTCGACATCGATGTCCCGGTGGTCGGGGCAGATGCGCCAGCGAGGCTGGCCATCAGCACCCGCTGCTGATCCATGAAGGCAGACAGTCTGCACTCCAAGGCTGTCAGCCTGAGACCCAGCTCAGGAGACTCAGCAGCCACCGACTCGGGCCCCGGCGGCGCCGGCTCCGATGTCGGCTCCCTGGGAGGAGAGTCCTCGAGGACAACAGGACTTACGTGTCCAGCAGACTCTGGGTCCACACGAGGTACTTTTGACAGCTTCTCCTGTTCCACGGGCCCGGGACAGCGGTCGGGGGTCCGAGACCTAGCCCTCGAGGAGCCAGGGACCTCCTCCAACGCCGCCCTCGTGAACCGCTTCTTCCTCTTTCGCTCCCGCTCGGGGGACCCCCTGTCCAAGGAACCCCGACGATGCTCAGGGTCCGACTCCCGAGACGTTGAGGCCTCAGACGAGGTCCAGGCCCGGCCGGAGGCCGAATCAGAGAAAAGCCTTTCCTTTTGGTGCTGACGACTTCACAGTGCCTTAGTGGACATTTTGCCACACGGTCCACAGATCTTAGGATCATGATCAGGACCGCGGCACTGAAGGCAGCAGTCGTGTGTGTCGGTGAGAGACATTAGTTTCTTGCACCGATCACACTTCTTAAAAAAACTGGAAGCCATCAGGGAAAAAAGAGCCCCCGCGAGGTCAAAGGACCGGCCTTCCAGGGAAAAAGAAAAAAAGGGCGTGAACGCCAGCCAGGAAGGGCAAAAACCGAAAAAATAACATTGGGTTCGATACCGGTGTACCGAACCCGGCAAGAAGGGGAACCGGCGTCGAACCGGAGAAAAAGAAATCGCAGGAATAACAAGAAAATATCTAACTGTTTTCCGGGTGAACTAGGACAGACGTCCGACGGGCTCCACGGAAAAAGAGAGACTGAGCAAGATGGCACCTTTAGGCGGGAAGGGGACCGCGCATGCGTGCAGTATTCCCAAAGGCTTTCATAGAAAGCTGGGGAAATGCTCCGCAGGGGCTCCATCGACGTCAATGTCACCCATATGTGAGGACTGACTTCCTGCTTGGTCCTGGAGAATGATTGATGTCAAAGCGGATGCAGGTGGTGGTGAATGGGTGCAGGAGGGAGAAAAAACTCCAGAGAAAACAAAGCAAGGGAAGTGGGATGTAGGGCAGGTACTGTATTGTATTGTATCTGAGCACTGTGAGGGAGGAAGATAATCCATTTGAAACCATAGTATAAATGATAATGCACTTACCTGGTAATTGTAGTTCCTTGGAGTGACAGGTCAGTCCTCTACATCTGGGTTGTCAACCTCCTCCTGCAGCTTGGAGACTGGCATATCAGAATTCTGACATCACTGGATATAGCCTGCCTCGCACACTCCCATCAGCCCCAGTGTGAACTACTAAAAAAGCAGACTCAAGGAGCAACAAATAAGTAATGTAACCAACATATAAAATTGAAAACCTGAAACAAACTTCACTGCAGACCTCTTGCGAAAAACCTTACACTCCTCCCTGCGAAACACACAATAAGAGCAAAAGGCGTGAAAATGATCAATTTTAAAAGAACCTACCTGTGATTCGTATTGTGGCGCTGCCGGCCAAACACACACCATGAAAGGAAACACTCTGGGTGGGAATGAGGACTGAACTGTCGTCACTCAAGGAACTACAATTACCAGGTAAGTGTAATTATCATTTCCTTATCGTTCCTCCAGTTCAGTCCCCTACATCTGGGATGTACCAGAGCAGTAATCAATGGGATGGGCCTTTCCAGCCGGCACGCAACCACACCGCCTGACCCAACCAAAACTGGCATCACTCGCAGCTGCCACGTCAAGCCGATAATGCTTGCTGAAGGTATGCAGCAACGACCAAGTAAGCCGCCCTGCAAATGTCCCCTGGCAGCACTAAGCTGTGCTCCACCCAGGACGCCGCCTGCGCTCTTGTAGAATGCGCACGCAACCCTGAAGGCACCTTCCGACCTTGCAGTAGATAGGCGGAAGCAATAGCCTCCCGAATCCATCTGGAAATGGAAGCCTTCGCCGCAGCCTCTCCCTTGCGAACTCCTCCGAACAAGACAAACAACCGGTCAGACTTGCGAAAAGGCTGGGAAATTTTCAGATACTGCCACAATGCTCGTTTTACATCCAAATGCCGTAAGCTGCGCTCCTGATCGCCATTGTGCAAAGAACCCAAAACTGGCAGCGCAAAACCGTCTGACTCAGGTGAAAAGGAGAAACTACTTTCGGTAAAAACGATGGAACCTGTCGCAACACCACCTTCTCTCTTCGAAAAAACACCAGAATGGCTCCCTACACACGACAACGCCTAGAGCTCCGCAACACGTCTCGCTGAACAGATCACCACTAGAAAAACCATTTTCAAAGTCACATCCTTCACCGACGCCCTACGCAATGGTTCAAAGGGCGGCCTGGCCAAAGCTGTTAGCACTAAATTAAGATCCCAAGGTGGAATCGTCACCCTACGCGATGGTCGCAACCTGGAAATGGCTTTGAGAAAACGCAAAACGTCCACATGAGCCCCCAGCGCAACGCCCTGCACCTTCCCTCGATAACAAGACAGAGCCGCTACTTGTACGTGCAGAGAGAACTGGCCCACCAGACCTTTATCAAACCCATCCTGTAGGAAACTTAAGATCGAGGAAACTGAAACCGTAGCTGCTCGGATCTGCTTCCTCGAACAATCTTCAAATATCTGCCAAATACAAACATACGCCAACAACATGGATGGTTTCCGAACCCTAAGCATTGTTGAAATGACCGCGGAAGAATAACCTTTCCTCTTCAACCTGGACCTTTCAATGGCCATACCATAAGTGAGAACCGATACACTTGCGGCATGAAGAGAGGTCCTTGGCGCAAAAGATCCGTCCTTACGGGCAACCGCCACGGGGTTCCGTCCACGAGGCGCACCAGAATCCGCGTACCATGGACGCCGGTGCCAGTCCGGAGCCACCAGAAGAACCTGTCCCGGATGAGCTCCGATTCTTTGCACCACTCTGCCGATCAAAGCCCACAGAGGGAAGACATACAGAAGACCTGAGGTCGGCCACCGCTGCACTAACGCATCTATTCCTTCCGACATCCTTTCCCCCCCCTCCTGCTGAAGAAACGGTTGCCCTTTGCTGACTTGAAGGTCGCCATGAGATCCATTACTGGGCTCCCCAAGCGCTCCTCGATATGAGCGAACACGTCCGGGTGCAGCTCCCACTCTACCGCATCCACTCGGACCCTGCTTAGAAAGTCGGCTGTCACATTGTCCTTTCCGGCAATGTGCGCCACCGAAATTGCTGTCAACCGGCTCTCTACCCTGGCGAATAAAAGATCCGCCTCCTCTTCCATGGCCGCACTTCCCGTGCCGCCCTGCCGATTGATGTAGGCAACTGCCGCTGAGTTGTCGGACAGGACTCTGACCGCCCGACCCATCACGACGGTCTCGAACGCCTGCAGCACCCGCCAGACTGCCGGAAGCTCCAAACGACTGATCGACCACGAATTCTCCAGAGGCGACCAAAATCCCTGCGCGAACCTGCCGTCGCAGTGGGCGCCCCCCTCCCCCCCAGCCCCCCAGGCTGGCATCCGTTAGCACTGGCAGCCATTCCGGCTGCTCCAAGGGCATTCCGGCCACCAGCGACACCGGGAGTAGCCACCAGCGCAGTGACTGTCTGACCTTGAGCAGGCATGGAAGCCTCTGGCTTAACGCATCCACCTGATGCGACCACCGGCGAAGAAGTGATCTCTGTAGCGGACGCATATGTACTTTGGCCCAGGGCACCGCCTTCGAGCATCGCCGCCAGGGTCCCCAGCAACCTGAGGTAAGACCATGCCGAAGGAGACGGCGCCATCCTGAATTTGCGAACTAGACTCTTGAGACCTTGGGCCCTGCGCTGCAGTAGAAATACCTGCCCACTCTTCGTGTCAAACCGCACCCCCAGATATTCTAGGTTCTGGGAAAGCTCCAACCGACTCTTGCCCGGATTGACCACCCACCCGAGGCTTTGTAGAAATTCCACCACTCTGCCCGTCACCTGAACGCTCTCCTCTTTGGACTTGGCCCGGATTAGCCAATCGTCAAGGTAGGGATGCACTAGAATTCCCCTCCTTGCGCAACGCCGCCGCCGCCACCACCACCATTATCTTGGTGAAAGTGTGCGGTGCCGTCGCCAAACCAAAAAGGCAACGCTTGGAACTGATAGTGACCCCAAGGAAAGGCAAAGGGTAGAAACTTCTGATGAGACGACTGAATGGGAATGTGTAAGTAGGCTTCCGTGAGGTCTAGAGACGTCAAATACTCCCCTTGCCTCACTGACACAATGACGGACCGGAGGGTCTCCATTCGAAAATGTGGAACTCGCAGACAACGGTTTACGCCCTTCAGATCCAAAATAGGCTGTAACGCTCCGCACTTCTTTGGCACCCCCCGAAATATATGGAGTACCGACCCATGCCGTACTCCACCTCTGGAACCTCCACAACGGCCCCAAATGAAGAAGCCGCTGTAAAGTACTTTGAATTGCAAGGGGTTTCGTCTGCCCCCTGCAGGGCGACATGACAAAGGAGTCCCGCACCAGAAGCGCCAATTCCAGCGCGTACCCCTGACGAATGACTTCCAACACCCACTGATCGGATGTGATGTGGGTCCAAGCAGAAAAAACTCTCGCAGCCTCCCGCCTATCGGAGGTCCTTCTGCCGGGACCCGCCTCATTTCATTGCGGCTTCCGGGCTGCCGAGGAAGAACTCGAGGAGAAACCTCTATTTGCTCCCCGAAATCCCTGACCTCACGACGGAAAGCGACCCCTCTGCGAACTCCCATATCGCGATGACCGAAATCTCCGAAAGTCTTGAAACGAACCCCGAATGTTCTGACCAGACGTCCCTTGCTTTGGCTTATCCTCCGGCAGCCTACCAGCCTTGGACTCCCCAAGGTCCTTTACCAATTTATCCAAATCTTCCCCGAACAGCAACCTACCCTTAAAGGGTAACTTGCCGAGACGGGACTTGGACGAGCCATCAGCGGACCAATTCCGTAACCATGCAGATCTACAAGCGGCCACCACCGAAGCTGTGCTAGTCGCAAGAGCTTGAATGAGGTCGTAATGAACATCCACCAGTTATGCCACTCCAGACTCCAGGCGGCCTAACTCTGCAAGCTCTTCCTGGTCGAGGTGCGGGAAAAGACGAAGGCTTTGGACCCAGCGCAAACAGGCCCGAGCTACCCAAGCCCCACAGATGGAGACCTGCAAAGAGCGCATCCGCATCTAAAACCTGTTTCAGGAGACCGTCAACCTTACGGTCTTGTACATCCTTCAAGGCCGCTCCGCCTTCCACCGGGAAATGGTGGTCTTCTTAGTCACCGCTGCCACTGCTGCGTCTACGCGGGGCGAGCAGAACCTCTCCTTATCCTTATCAGCTAAAGGGTAAAGTCTATTCAGCGTGCGAATACCCCTAAGCCCCGATTCCGGCTGGTCCCATTCCTCCTGGATCATCTGGTCGACCACCCGGTGCACCGGGAATACCATGTGCGTTTGTCTCACCGCCTGAATCACCGGGTCTTCAACTTCTACCTCAGTGGTTGACTGCGGCGCTAGATTCAACATCTGCAATGGACTTTCTCCGTGATGAGAGCAGGCAGCTCCTCCCTACAGAAAACCTGTATGATCTTTGCCTGATCCTCTGGTTCTTGGATCTTCCCCTCTTCCAGATCCTCCAACCCTTCCTCACACTCCCATTCGGAGTCCTCCCCGTCCGGCCAATCGCCGTCTGGGGAAGATACAGCTCGGACCCTCGCTTTCTTGGGCACCGACGGACCACCACCGGTCCCCCCCGTCAGCGATCGGTTGCTGAGACGGGCCAGCGAATGGCCAGGGAGCAGGCGACTTGCTTTGCCGCTGCAAACAAAAGGCCTGATGCATCATCAAGATAAAATCAGGGCAAAAATTCCCCATACCTGTTGGCCCTGGGACCAAGATAGCTCCGGCAGAAGCAGCCATCCCCTCCGGAGTGTCTCCCTGCACAGCCGAAGGTACCGCATCCGACTCTGGCCCAGCAGACGTCTCTTTGCGCTTCTGAGAGCTCCTTGACCTCCATTTGAGCCTCCACTGTGGATGACAGAAAAGCACAGCCACGGCAGATGACCAGACTCAGCCACCGAGGCTCGCCGTGCACCGCAGACCACACACTGCGGCCTGGAAGCCATAAAGCTGACCTTGACATTGCCTGCTTTTGGCTAAAAAACTAAGCAATTGTTTGGGGGGGGGGTTCAACTTGAAAGCAGAAGCCCTGCAGCCCAGGCCCTAAAAACTCGTTTTCCGATGTCCAAGGGAAGGACCAGAGCCCTGCTGACCCGGCGCGAAACTCTCCTCCCCCCACCAGAGAATTTCCCGCCCAAACTAACGACGAAACTAAAAAACAAACTATAAAGAAATCAAACTAAAAAGAAAAGAAATAAAGAAAAGGGCTCCTTCTCCTGCCGAAAAACAAAATAAAATGCTTACCCAAGGCTTATAGGACTCCCCCCGCACTCGTTTCTCTGTAGCGTGGCAGACACGGGACCCCTAAAAATGGCCACCGCCCGCTCCTAAGAGAAGAAAAAAAGAGCGCCAAAACAGCTTCGTGCCTTACCGCTACCCTGCTGCACTGTTTGGATGAAGCACCGACAGCCTGAACCCGGTGTATTGCCTACCAGACAGGACGGTCTGCTTGACAGCGAAGTCCCCAGTAATCCGAGGCTCACCAAATATGCGGGGACATGGATACCGGCAGTCAAAGAGCCTGGGGAAAACAGCGTCGACCGTTCACAAGTCAGCGCCTCGCCGCAGGTGCACTCCCCCTCCCCTAGCCGCGCTGAGCAGGCGAGGAAGGATCGTGAACTGGAGACTCTCCCCCGGAAAGTCTGGGAGGAGAGATCACCCGGTTTGAGTAAGCGCGGTATTAAAATGCAGGGAGCAGGCAATAAAGTTTTAGACAAGTACAGTGGGTTTTTTTTGTTTTGTTTTTTTTAAAGGCACCGCACCAAATTTAGATGCTTAAACAGCCAAATAGCCAAATAAATCGAATTAAAACCCAATTCAACTAATCTAACCTATAAAATCCTCATCTGTTCCTCTAGTGAGCCTCATCCCAGGCTCATGCCGTCCTCCTGCTGCATGGAGACTGGTCACACTGGGGCTGATGGGAGTGTGCAGCAGGCTATATCCAGTGATGTCAGAAATTTCACATACCAGTCTCCAGGCTGCAGGAGGTGGTTGACCACCCAGAAGTAGAGGACTGAACTGGAGGAACGATAAGGAATCTGTTACTGGTTTACATAGACTGCACTAATAAGCAGAATGGTGGAAATGTCAAGATTGTAACATTGGATTGATGTGCATTTTTAACACACTGTTTTGCTGTTATGCCTTTGAAAAATAAGTTTAAAAAAAAAAGAGGCCACATGAGCAGCAAGCATGGCACTCTAATACTTTCCTCCTAAAAGAATCTAGTGTCCTAGCCTCCCTCCCTGGGGGGTGCCAAGAAGTGCATCTTAGAACTTCTAGGCCTTTTAAGAGCAGATTCGAAGACCAAGTTGGGGCTTCTTGAATCCAGGAGCTTTCTTGAACACAGTACATTGAGTCAGTCAATCTGGAAGCACAGTGGTAGGAGGGTCTCATGCTCTTATCTGTAGTCTGAAGAATGCAATGCACGGACAATAACTGTTTCCTTGAAGGCCATGGAGTACTGCAGGATCTCCAATTTTTCTGCCCTGGGCTCATCCTCAGTCTCCAAAGAAAATATGACCTTAGCCATATCCTATGCAAAATCTTGGAAGGTCCAATGCTCAGATGAAGACTTGTATCTTCACACAGAAAGGTACTCTGGAGGATCCATCCTCCCGAGACCCTCACACTCCTCATCCATGATCCAGCTTTCTGCTTCAGAGGGGAATCAAAGCAATTTTGTGCTCAGCCTTGTCAACTCTTTCCCTGTGGAGAAAGAGTAGTTACTCACCTGTAACAGGTGTTCTCCAGGAGCAACAGGAATCAGTCCTCATGTATGGGTGACGTCGGCGGCGACGGAGCCCCCATGCAGAGTATTTACCCAGGTTTCAAGGAAAGCCTTTGGGAATGCAGCGTGCGTGCGCGGGTACCCTTCCCGCCCAAGGGTGCCATCTTGCTCAGTCTGATGACATAGCTAACAGACAGCAAAAAAACAAATAAAGTATATGACTGCAACTCCAGGGGAGGAGGGAGGGTCGTGAGGACTGATTCCTGCTGCTCCTGGAGAACAGCTTGTTACAGGTGAGTAACTACTTTCTCCAGGACCCAAGCAGAAAGTCAGTCCTCACATATGGGAATCCCTAGCTCTAGGCTACCGAGAACCCTAAGCTGAAAAAATGGCTCCCTCTCAAGAGCCTCAGCATCCGTGATAAGAATAATCCTCTGAGAACGCCCCCATACGGTAAGCCCAACACAAGGGCCGGAAGGTAGGAGTTGCCCTAAACCTCAAAGAGATTACGAAGTACCGCCTGTCCGAAAGCACTGTCCCTTCGGGACTCTCTCTCGAAGAGCAGATAAGTGCGGCTGCAAAAGTCTAGCTTGAAGACCAAAGTAAGCAGCCCCTGCAGGATGTTCTTGCCAACGGAACAGAGACAGAGAATGAGCTCTGCCCACGCCACGGCTTTCGCCCTGACAAGGTGAGGCGCCGGCGCCGGGGGGGGTGGGGCCGTGACTCGAGGCCTGCCAAGGGGAGGTCGGGCCCTAGCCTTGCTACGCCAAGGCGATACAATCTGCTACCCAAGTGCGACAACTGTACGCTTGCGAGAGGGGGGTTTTTTTTGGCTGGGGGGCAGGACTATCCCCAGTTTATTAGGCCGTCCAAAGGAGACGAAGAGCCTGGAGTAAGCCCTTCGATAGCCCCCCGCCGTACATTCTATGATAAAAAAGACAAACGCCCTCTTACAGTCCAGGGGTATGCAAGGGACTGTTTCCAGCCCGGCTGATATAGCTGGACTGCCCCGGAAAGAAGGTCAGAAGAACCACCTCCTGGACGTGAGGTGAAAGAAAGAAGACAACGGACTCTTTGCCAAGAAGGCAAACATCGTGCGTGCTACGCCGTCTATCAGAAACCAAGAAGCTTATAGTTTCACTCATACGTCCTGGCCCCCCCCAAGGTAAGAGCTACCAGTCAGGAGCCGCTTTCCAAGAAAGGAAGCCACAAAATGGCAAGTAGCCATCGGCTCAAAACGGTGGGAGCAAGTTGGCTGCCAAACACCACGTTCAAATCCCACTCAGTCACAGGTGACGAACGCAACCGCCGGCGGCTTGTAGAAGCAAGGCAGACTTCTAGATGGAAGCGGCGCCAGACATCAAAGGGATGAACCGACAGAGGACTGTCCCCTCCACCGGTGAGTGCGTCGTGCTGATTAGAGCACATGAGGCTGGAACCCCCCCCGCCCCCCCCACCCCCCCCCCCCCCACCGCCCCGCTCCTCCCCCGGCCCCCCCCCCTCCCCCCCCACAGAACAGAGTTAGACTTAAGGCCTAGGTCTGACAGGTGAAGTAGATACTTGCCTGTACTACTGGCACAAGGCAGGAGAAAGGCATACTTCATAGGCACTGCAGCACACACATATTGTGAACCTATGCCACTTGAGGGCATAGGACTTTCATAGGAAGAGGGTTTGTCTACTAGAAAGGCAAAAACCATCTACTTCATCCTCCTTTGGCTAGAATGCAAAGGGAGTCTAGCCCACTATACCTTTCAGCAGACCAGGCGCCATCAGACAATGGAGGGAACCTGAGGATTTTTTCAGGGGTGCAGATGGGAACCCTGATCTTGAGACAGGAGATCGGTTGCAACCCCAGAGGGAAAGGAGTTTCCACCGCCAACCTGTAATTAGAAGTGGAAACCACGGTTCCCTCGGCCATCTGGGGGCTACCCAGAATCACCGAGGCCTTGTCCCGGAGAATCTTGAACAGAGTTCGGGCCCTCAGGGGGCACCTGGGGAGGAAAACGCATACAGGAGGCCCGTAGACCAAGAAATCAGAAAAGCATCTGCTTGGCCATTCTCAGGGGATGCGGCTGTCTGGAGTAAAACCAGGGCAGCTGACGGTTTTCAGTGGACTGGCAAAGGAATCGATGATGGAAGTCCCCATCGTAGAAAAGATTCTGCTGGACCACGCAATGGATTCAACTGCCATTCGTGGGGCTGGAGAATCCTGCCTTACCTGTGTCTGCTAAGACGTTCTCCTGACACAGGTAGATAAACTGCGTTGTAGAAACATGTCTTGTTGGACTGCAAAGGAGCAAAGGGTCTGCGCCTCCAGACATAGGTAGCCTGGACCCTGTGCCCGCCATGCTTGTTCACATAGAACAATTGCTAACCTGATTGTCTGTCTGAACAAAGGACAGACTGGTGACGAGAGGGCATGAGAAAAGTCTGTAGAGCCAAGCGGATTGCTCACAGCTCCAAAAGACTGCTGTGTGGCCTCCCGAGGAGACCAGAGGCCTTGAGTGTACGTTCCCTAGCGATGTGCACCCCAGCCCTTCAAGGAATCATCGGTCGTCAGCACCCTTGTGTGTGCTGGGGCCCGAAAAGGTACCATCCCCCCCCCCCCCCCGAGAAGGTTTGGGAGATGTAGCCACCACTGAAGGGAGTCCAAAAGTGGTTTGGACACCTTTATTCTGTCTCGGAGGTCGCCTGTGGCCTGCGCCCACTGAGCTCTGAGGCACCACTGAGCAGCTCGCATGTGCAGACGGGCATTCGTGTCACATGTACCGTGGATGCCATGTGGCCCAGAAGTCCTCAGAAAGTGTCTGGCAGAGACCTGAGAATTGCTATGGAACTAGTTGGCCAAGTCCATCAGTCTGTGGGCCCTGTCCTCGGGGCAAGTAAGCTCTTGCCTGCAGGGTGTCTAATCTTGACCCTATAAACTCTATTTTCTGTTAGTTGAGCAAAGTGGACTTTGCGTAGTTTATGACAAAGCCCAGATGCTGAAGAAGAGAGTGTGAAGAGTGGCTTGTCTGGCCTTCTGGATAGACTGGCCCCTGATGAACCAGTCATCCAGATATGGGAAGATAAAAATTCCCTGATTCCTGAGATAGGCCGCCACCACCCGCCAGGCATTTCGAGAAAACCCTGAGGGCGAAGTTAGGCCAAAGTGAAGTACCCTGTACTGAAAATGGTTTCCTCCCACCACAAATCTGAGATATTGTCTGTGGTCTGAATGAATGAGGATGTGAGTATAAGCATCCTTTAGGTCTAAAGAGCATAGCCCGTCTCCCTGCTGGAGGAAGGGCAGCAGTATTCCAAGGTAAGCATCTTGAACTTTTCCCTCTCCAGAAACTTGTTTAAGTTTCGCAAGTCTAGGATAGGCTGGAGGCCTCTTGTCCTTTTGGTACCAGGAAGTACCAGGAGTAGAAGCCTTGCCCTTGCAAGTGGTGAGGCACCGGTTCTACCACCTGTTTCTTTAGAAGACTTGCCAACTCCTGAAGGAGGAGGTTTCTGTGTAGAGGGAGTTTCTTGGAGGCTCCCCTGGAAAGTAGGAGGGGGTAGCTGGTAGAAGTGGAGCATGTAGCCCTTCTGGACTATGCTGAGGACCCAGGTATCCCCTGTGATGGCTGGCCACCTGTAGGCGTACAGGGTCAGCCCAACTCCTGTGCTGAGTGGAGTCAGCTGTGGAGAAAAGGCTATGCGAGTCAAAACCCAGCTCCTCGCTGTGCAGGATCCGGAGCTGGCGGCTTGGGGGTCTTCTGCCTACGGGGCCCACGCCCCTGCCCCTTGGCCTGCTGGGGAGCTGGAGAGGCCTAATATTGAGGGTAGGATTTGTAGGCCAGCACCTTTCCTCGGGAAAAAGGGTTTCTTTCCCAAGCCTTTTTTTCTGACAAAGTAGTTTACTCACCTGTAACAGATGTTCTCCAGGACCAAGCAGGAAGTCAGTCCTCACATATGGGTGACTCCCTAGCTCTGGGCTACTAGAAAACCCAGGCTGAAAAATAGAACTCCCTCTAGAGCCTCAGCAACAGTGAGAGAATCTTCTCGGTGACCACACCTGAACGGTAGCCCAACACCAGGGCTGGAGGCTAGGAGTTGCCTAAACCTCAAAGAGATTACGGTGGGGGTGTACTATCGAGCGCCTGGCCAGAATGACCAAATGGATGATGAAATGCTCAAAGAAATCAAGGAAGCAAACAAAAGTTACAGCACAGTAATAATAATGGGTGATTTCAACTACCCCGGTATCGACTGGGTCAGTGTCACGTCAGGACATGCTAGGGAGATAAAGTTCCTAGATGAAATAAATGACTGCTTCTTGGAGCAGCTGGTTTCATGAACCGACCAGAGGGGAAGCCATATTAGACCTAATCCTTAGTGGAACACCAGATCTAGTGCAAGAGATAAGGGTGTTGGGGCCACTTGGCAATAGTGATCATAGCATGATCGCCTTTGATTTAATTAGTGGAGGAGGGATAGTAAGGAAATCCACAGTACTACCTTTTAACTTTCGAAAGGGAGACTATGATAAAATGAGGAAAATAGTCAAGAAAAAACTAAAAGGAGCAGTTGCAAAGGTTAAAGACGTACATCAGGCTTGGCTGTTGTTGAAAAATACTATCTTGGAAGCCCAGACCAGCTGTATTCCACGCTTTAAGAAAGTGGGAAGAAGCCCAAAAAACTGCCAGCATGGTTTAAGGCGAGGTCAGAGAGGCTGCTGTTGCCAAAAAAGCATCTTTCAGGAAAATGGAAAAAAGAGCCAAACGACGAAACCTGGAAACAGCACAAGCACTGGCAAGTCAAATGCAAGGCATTGATAAAGGCAGGCAAAGGGAGAATTTGGAGAAGAAGCTTGCTGCAGAAGCAAAAACGCGAAGTAAAGGACCTTTTCAAGTACATTCGTAGCAAAAAACCTGTGAGAGAGTCAGTTGGTTCATTAGATGATAAAGGGGTTAAAGGAGCACTAAGAGGCGACAAGGCGATAGCAGAGAGACTGAACGAATTCTTTGCTTCAGTCTTTACTGAGGAAGATGTAGGGATGTTACCCATGACTGAAGTGGTATTTAAAGGTGCAGAAGAATTGAAGGAAATATCGATACATCGAGAAGATGTATTACAACTATTAGATAAGCTGAAGAGTAGCAAATCACCTGGGCCGGATGGTATAAATCCAAGGGTATTGAAAGAACTGAAATATGAGATTGCAGACCTGCTATTAGTAATCTGTGAACTATCATTAAAATCATCTCTAATACCTGAAGATTGGAGGATCGCCAATGTAACACCAATTTTTAAAAAGGGTTCCAGGGGTGATCCGGGAAACTACAGACCGGTGAGCCGGACGTCAATACCGGGAAAAATGATAGAAACCATCATAAAGAATAAAATTACTCAGCATGTAGATAGTCATGAACTAATGAGAGACCAGCCAACATGGCTTTAAACAAGGAAGATCTTGTCTTACTAATCTGTTATGTTTTTTTGAAGGAGTGAATAATCAGGTGGACAAAGGTGAGTCGGTTGATATTGTGTATCTGGACTTTCAGAAAGCCTTTGACAAGGTCCCTCATGAGAGACTTTTGGCAAACTAAAGAGTCATGGGATAGGAGGCAGTGTACTATTGTGGATCAGGAACTGGTTAAAAGATAGAAAGCAGAGGGTAGGGCTAAATGGCCAATTTTCCCAAAGGAGAAAGGTGAATAGTGGTGTACCCCAGGGATCTGTGCTGGGTCCGCTGCTTTTTGACATATTCATAAATGACCTGGAAAGTGGAATAACGAGTGAGGTTATCAAATTTGCAGGATGACACAAAACTATTTAAAGTTGTTAAAACCCAAGAGGATGGTGGAAAATTGCAAGAGGATCTTGATAAATTGGAAAGACTAGGCATCAAAATGGCAGATGAAATTTAATGTGGACAAGTGCAAGGTTATGCACCTAGGGAAGAACAACCCAAACTATGGTTACACGATTGCAAGGTTCCACATTAGGAACCACCACCCAGGAAAAAGATTTAGGCGTCATTGTGGATACCATGTTAAAACCCTCGGCCCAGTGTGCAGCGGCGGCCAAGAGAGCAAATAGAATGCTAGGTATGATAAGGAAAGGAATGGAAAATAAAACAAAGGATATTATAATGCCTCTATATCGTTCCATGGTGAGACCGCACCTTGAATATTGTGTGCAATTCTGGTCGCCGTATCTTAAAAAGGATATAGAGTTATTAGAAAAGGTTCAGAGAAGAGCCACCAAAATGGTAAAGGGGATGGAAGGATACTCCTATGAAGAAAGGCTAAAAAGGTTAGGGCTCTTTAACCTGGAAAAGAGACGGCTGAGGGGAGATATGATAGAAGTCTATAAATTAATGAGCGGAGTGGAACGGGTAAACGTAGATCGATTGTTTACCTTATCAGAATATAGAAAGACTAGGGGACATGCAATGAAGCTACAGGGTAAACTATTTAGACTAATAAAAGAAAATATTTTTTCACTCAACGTGTAATCAAACTCTGGAATTTGTTACCGGAGGATGTAGTAAAGGCTGTTAGTGTAGCTGGGTTTAAAAAAGGTTTGGACAAGTTCCTGAGGAAAGGTCCATAAGCCATTATTAAGAAGGGACCCAGGATATCCATGCTTGAACCAATACAAGCATTGTGGAACCTGTGTCCCTTGGGGAAACTGCTAGGTACATATGACCTAGATTGGCCACTGTTGGAAACAGAATACTGGGCTTGATGGACCTTGGTCTGACCCAGTATGGCATATCTTATGTTCTAATGTACAGAGTACCGCTTGCCCGAAAGCACTGTCCCTACGGGACTCCCTCTCAAGGCAGTAGTGGTCCGCATATATGTTTGGCTTGAAGACCAAGTAGCGGCCCAGCAGATGTCTGCCAACGGAACAGAACGGAAGTGAGCTACTGATGCGGCCTTCGCCCTGACCCGGTGGGCCGTGACTCGACTCTCTAGGGAGAGCCGGCTGCCCTGCACGCCCAGGCGATACAGTCAGCAACCCAGATGGACAACGTACACTTAGTGACAGGCAATCCCAATTTATCGGGTCAAAGGAAATGAAGAGCTGAAAAGCTCTTCTATGCCCCTGCGTACATTCTAGGTGAAAGGACAGCGCCCTTCTACAATCCAGGGTATGCAAGACAGTTTTCTAACCTACTGGCGTGCGGCCTGGGAAAGAACGTCGGAAGTACCACCTCCTGGTTGAGGTGGAAGGAGGACACTACCTTGGGAAGGAACTTAGGATGAGACCTCAAGACTACCCTGTTCTTATAGAATCTTCGATACAGCCTATCCGAGACCAGGGCCTGAAGTTCACTCACACGCCTGGCCGAGGTGAGTGCCACAAGAAACACCACCTTCCAGGATAGGAAATGTTAAGTGGGCAGGAAGCCATCGGCTCAAAAAGGGTGGGCGAGTCAGTTGCCTAGGCAAGACACATTGAGATACCACTCAGTGGCCGGTGGAACGAATAGCGAGGACCTTGAGCAGAAGTCAGGCCTCTGAGGAAGCGAGACCCAGAGGGATGGCCCGAGAGGGATTGTCCCATCCACCGGCGAGTGGTGAGCTGCAGAGGGCACTGAGGTTGGGGCCTCGGACAGAGTTGGGACCTGAAGTCCCAGGTTGGACAGGGTGGAGCAGGTATTGCCTACCACCGGGACAGAAGCAGGAGAAGGGATTTCTCCTGGCTGTTGAAAATTACCAAGTGGAAAACCTACACCCACTTCAGAGCTATAGGCCTTCCGAGTGGAAATGCTTCCTGGAGGCCAACACACACCTCTTCAACTTTCCTTTTGCTAGGAGGCAAGGGAGCACAGGACTAGTTCTTTCAGGCAGCCAGGCCATCAAATTGAGGGATCTGAGGTTGGGATTGTCAAGAGGGAACCCCATGAATCCTGGAGTCCAGAAGGTCGGCGTGTGCAGCCCCAGAGGAAGTGCGAGCATTCCACCGCCAACTCTGCGAAGCAGAAGGACGGGATCCACGGGTGCCTGGGCCAAGCTCGGTCCCTTGCTGGGTTTTGAATAGAGTCCGGGCCCACCAGAGGTGTGGGAGGAAACGCATACAGCAGGCCTGCAGACCAGGGGATCAGGAATGCATCTGCCGCTGCCCTCAGAGGATGCGGTTGTCTGGAACATGGACTGGGGTAGTTGCCTGTTCAGCGGGACTGGCAAAAAGGATCCATGGCTGGGATAGAGTCCCCACTATCAGAAAAAGATCTGTTGGACTACCCGAGGTTCTAAACTGCCACTATGAGGCTGCAGGACGTCTGCTTAGCCTTTCCGCCAGGTAGTTTTTCCTGGCCTGGGAGGTAGACCGCCCTGGAGGGTGCATGCTCTGAATTGACAGCCCAGGAGCAGAGGAGCTTACTGTGCTTCCAGGCATAGGTAGTCCGGGATCCTGTGTCTCCCTGCTTGTTAAACATTAGAACATAAGCCACCCTGGTTGTCTGTCTGAATTAGGACAGATTGGTGAGAGAGGACCCAAGAGAAAGTCCGTAAGGACTAGCTGAATGGCTCTCAATTCCAACAGGTTGATCTGCTGGGCGGCCTCCCACAGAGACCACAGGCCTTGGGGTTGCAGAAGGTCCCCTAAGCAATGTTTGCTCCCCAGCCTTGGCAGGGAAGTATCGGTTTGTCAGTACCTGAGTTGTATGGGGGAGGCTCGAAAAGGAACTCCCCCGACCAGGTTCAGGAGATTGCCTCCACTCCAGTGTAGGGTAGTCCACCAATGGGTTTGGGCACCCTTATCCTGTCCTGACAACTTTCCTGTGGCCTGTACCCACTGAGCCGTTCTCATGTGCAGAAAAAACGGGCATTTGGAGTGAACATGCACTGTGGAAGCCATGTGACCTAAGAGCAGAAGGACAGTGTCTGGCCAGAGACCAGAGAGTTTGCCTGAAAACTGGTCCGGCCAACTTCATCAGCCTGTGAGCTCCATCCACAGGCATAATAGGGCCTTTGCATGGATGGTAGTCCAACCCTTGCCCCTATGAACTCCACGTCCTGTGAGGTGGACTAAAGTGGACTTTAGGAAGTTTATAAACGAACCCCAGGTGCCTAAGCAGGAAATATGGTTCTGAAGGTAGCCTGCCTGGCGTCTTTGCGGAGACGTGTTGGGCCCCCTGATAAGCCAGTACATCCCAAGTAAGGGAACACAAAGATCCCCTGGTTTCCTGATAGGTAGGCCGCAACCACCCGCCAGGCACTTTGTTAAAGACCCTGGGGGTGGAGGTGAGCCCAAAGGGAAGCACTCTGTACTGGAAGTGCTTCCCTCACCACAAATCTGAAGGTATTGCCTGTGACTTAGATGGATGAGGATGTTGAGTATAAGCATCCTTCAGGTCTAAGAAGCATAGCCCAATCTCTCTGCTGGAGGTAGGGCAGTAAGATTCCCCAAGGGTAAGCATCTTGAACTTTTCCCTCTCCAGAAGCTTCTTTCAGATTTCCTCAGGTTGAGGATTGGGTCTGAGGCCTCCCTGTTCTTTTTTGGTACTCAGGAAGTACCTCAAGTAGAAAGCCTTTTGCCCTTCCAGGTGGTGAGGCACCGGTTTCCACCGCCTGGTCCCTTTAGCAGACCTTCCAACTCCTGAAGGAGTAAGTTTCTGTGCAGGAGGGGGGTTCTTGGAAGCTCCCCGGGAAAAATAGTAGGGGGGTATCTGGGTTGAAGTGGAGCAGATTAGCCCCTTTCGATGATGCTTAACACCCAAGTATCCCCTGTGATGGGCTGGGCCACCTGTCTACGTACAGGGTCAGCCCAACCTCCTGTGCCATGGGAGAGGAGGAGAGGCTATGCTGGCACAGTCAAAAAACCCCCTCCCTGCTGAGGAGCCGGAGTAGGAGGCTTGGGTAGCCTTCTTGCCTACGGTGCCCATGGCCCTGCCCCTTGGCCTGCTGGCCCTGTTGGGGAGCTGCAGAGGCCTGGTAGTGAGGGTAGGTTTTGTAGGCAGTGGTCCTCCTTGGGTAAAAGGCCTTTTTCCCCGAGCCCTTCTTTTGAGAAGGGGCAGAGGTTTTCCTGGACAGCCTTGCCCGGGTAAGAGTCTCGGTCTCGAGTTCTGCAGCCTTTTCAGCCATGGGCTTTGCCCAAAGAGGTTTTCATCTCGACAGGGGACATTCGACCAACTTGTCCTGTACGCCATGGCTTGAGGTCCGAGGATTGTAGCCAGGCCCTGGCGGCATGCACCGATGCCGGCCCCTGCTACTCGGGCCGAAGCTTCAAATCCCATCATAGGCTAGCTCGAGAAGCCATAAAACTTCGTAGCACTCTCGATACCAGAAGACAAGGGCCTTGAACCTCTGCAAGCTTTCTCGGACAGACCCAGCCAGTGAGAACCCGGCAATCTCCTTTGCCAAGGTCTCGAAGGTACATGCCCATGTAACAGCTGGTAGGGTCCTGGGACTCGGCAAGCAAGGCAGAGCCCTGGAAGCAGCTTTTCTATACCGAGGGCATCCAGGTTCGGGGGCGTTCCCTGCCGGGAGTGCACCGAGGTGCATCTTCTGACTCTTTCAGGTGATGCATTGGCCGAGTTCCACAACCATGGAGTGGTGCGGTAGCTGTGCCTTTTGGAAACTGAGGGCTCTTGCGGACTCGATAGATGGAATCGACACTTGCTTAGAACCGGCATTGAGGCCAGCGCCTTCCACATGCGGAAGAGCAACAGCTCCAGCATCGTAGGAACTGGTACAGTAAAGGCCTCCTTGGGAGGAGAGTCATACTGCAGGGCCTTGAGCTCCTCGGCTCAAGGCTCCTCCTCGGGGTCCGCCGGGAAGGCCAAAGCTTTGGCCATGTCCCGTACGAAATCCGAAAACCGGGTATCCTCCGGGGGGGACCTGGTCTGAGGCTCGGATCCTGTTGAGTCCGAAGGGACGCACCGAGTCCGAAGGGACGCACCGAGTCCGAAGGGACGCACCGAGTCCGAAGGGACGCACCGAGTCCGGAAGGTGTCCGGGGACTCCTCTTCCTCAGTCTCCCATTCCGATTCCTCCAAGGGGGAATCGAGCGGCTCCAGTGGGCGGGCATTGACGCCATCCCGCCCCGACGCCGAGGGTACCGGCGTCGACGACCTCGGTCCTGAACGGGAGGCCGAGGGAGACCTTGGCCGAGGATTGACTCGAGTTCACATGGTCTTGAGTATCGGCTCGGCCTCTGGGGTCGACTTGGACGTCGAGGTCCCAGTGGTCGGGGCAGATGCGCCGGTGCGGCCGGCGATCAGCACCCGCTGCTACTCCATGAAGGCAGACAATCTGCTCTCCAAGGCCATCAACCTGCGTCCAAGCTCAGGAGACCCAGCAGGCTCCGACTCGGGCCCCGACGGCACCGGGCCCAACGTCAACTTCCCCGGAGGAGAGTCCCACGAGGACTACAGTACTCACGTGACTCGGGGCCTCCGACTCTACACGAGGATTCTTTGCAGGCCTCGCCGACTCCGAAAACCCGGGAAGGCGATCGGGGCTATGCGACCTGGTCCTCGAGGGGCCAAGAACTTCCACCGATGCCGCCTCTCGGGTTTCTTCTTCCTTCGGTGCTCCCTCGAGGGGGACTCCCTCTCAGAGGACCCCAACGATGCTCGGGGTCAGACTCCCGAGACGTCGAGGCCTCTGATGAAGTTCGGACCCATCCAGATGCAGAGTCGAAGAAGATCCTCTCACGCTGGTGCTGACAGCTCCTCAATGCCTTCGAGGACATTTTACCACAGGGACTACAGACCTTAGGATCATGGTCAGGCCCCATAGGCAGCAGTCATGTGTGTCGGTGAGAGACATCAGTTTCTTGCACCGATCACTCTTCTTAAAGCCACTGGCAGTCATTGGGGGAAAAAGGGCCCCTGCAGGATCAAAAAATCTGGCTGCCAGGGAAAAGGAAAAATTGGAGCGAACGCAGTCTCTAAGGACAAAACCGAAAAAAGAGATCCGGTGCTCGGCACCGGTGTACCGAGTCCAGGCAGGAAATTTCCTTCGTGTGGGAACGGTTTGGTGATGACCAAAGAACCGAAGTAAAAATACTCGTCCTCAATGCAGGAAAATCCACTTTTTCCACAGTGACAATGACAACACGTCCGTACCGGGCTCCGCGGAAAAAAGAAGACTGAAGCAAGAATGTCAAACTTTGGGCATGAAGGGGACCGCGCATTGCGTGGCTGCAATTCCCCAAAGAAGACTTTCTTTTGAAAGCTGGGGAAATGCTCTGCATGGAGGCTCCGTCGGCGCCGACTGTCACCCATATGTGAGGACCTGACCTCCCTGCTTGGTCTGTTCCCTGGGAGAAGGGGCAGAAGTCCTTTCCCTGGACAGCCTTGTCCGTGGTGAGAGTCTCATGTCTCGATTTCCGGCAGCCGTTTCCAGTCATGGGCTTACCAAAAAGGTTTTCCACCCTCAGCCAGGGACATTCGACCAACCTTGTCTCTGCACCCATGACTCCACGGTCTGATGACTGTAAGCCAGGCCTGACGGCCTGCAACACCGATGCTGGCCGCAGTCTACCCCCTGGAGCCAAATCCTCGAAGCCATCCACGAATATGCTGCTCGATGAGAGAACTTTGAGACTCTCGAAATCGGCTTGGTTGACAAAGCCTTGAACCCTCTGCAAAGGGTTGCCTCGGAGAGGGCAGCTGAGAACCCGCAATCTCCTTGCCAGGTCTCGTAGTACATGCGCCATGTACAGGCTTGTAGGTCTGGACACGTGCAAGAATAGCATAGAGACGTGGAAGCACTTGTCTACAGAGAGGCATCACAGGTTCCGGGGCCGTCCCCGACTGGGGGGTCACCGAGGAGTGCATCTTCTGACTCTTCAGGCCCGGTGCATGGCCAACTTCCACAACCATGGAGTTGTGTGGTAGCTGTTGCCTTTTGGAACCCAGTACTCTTTATGGACTCGATAAATGGAATTCGACCCGTTTGCTAATGAACCGGCGCCGAGGCCGGTGCCATCCCTCCCCCATACGGAAGAGCAGGGGCGCCGTTCCAGTATCAGACGGAACCGGTACAGTAAAGGCTTCCTATCGGAGGAAAGTCTATACTGGAAGGCATCGAGCTCTTTGGCTCGAGGCTCCCCTCCTCAGCAATCCGTAGAAGAAGGACCAAGGCTTTGGCCATGGTCCCCTCACGAGTCAGTCCAAGAACGTACACCCCCGGGTATCCTCTGGGGTGGGTGGGTTGACCGTCTCTGAGGCTTCGGAACCAGTGAGTCCGAAGGGACGCGACCAGGTCCGGAAGGTGTCCAGGGACTCCTCATCCTCCAATCCTCCCCACGCCGCACTCCTCCTCCGAGAATCGAGCGCTCCGGCCATCGTGGGCCTTGGTGCCAACCTCGCCCCGACGGCCGAGGGTATCGGCGTCGACATCTTCAGCCCCGCATGGGAGGGTCGAGGGTGGACCTTGACCGAGGATCGACTCGAGACTGTCATTTACCTCGAGGATCGGCTTCGGTCTCCGGCGGTCGACTTGTTGACATCGTGAGGGGGGTCCCGGGGGTTGGTCTGGGCAGATGCAGGCCCGGTCAAGGGGAAACCGGTCGATCCAGCACCTCTGCTGCTGTTGCCATGAAGGGGCAGCCAAACTGCTCTCTGTGAGTCCTCGTCGGGGTAGGCTTCTCATCATGGACACCTGAGTGCCAGGAGCTCCAGGATGATGTACAGCGGAGCGGGCCCGTGACCGGGTTGGGCCTCCGAGAGTTGGGCTGCTTGGATGAGTGGGGGTCAGGCACCGGAACGTCTGGCATTCGCCCCCGGAGGAGAGTCCACGAGGACAACATGAACGTACCGGGACTCGGGGATTCCGGCTCCACACAAGTGTTTGGTTTGGACGGCCTCTTCTTCCGACTCCGAGAGCTCCTCCGAGGATCCAGAGCCTCCAACGGACGCCGCCCTCGCAAGCGGTGCTTCTTCACTCTCTGTGCTCCCGGGTGGGGAGACTTCCTGCTCAGAGCAATCCCGACAGGCGCTCAGTGGTCAGACTCCCGAGATGTCGAGGCCTCGTGAACGAAGTCCGGGCCCGGGCTGGAGTGCGGAGTCAAGAGAAAATCCCCCCCTGGTTTCTCATCACGGTTTGCATGGCTGATGGCTTCCCGAAAGCACCTTTCGCGGACATTTTTGTGGCCGCACAGGAAGACGCCTTCTGCCATCAGGTCCAGTGTGGGGTCATGGTCGGGCGCCGAGTCAACAGAGCATCAGGTCATGTGTGGTCGGTGAGAGAGCATACGTTTCTTGCATCGATCAGCACTTTTATGAACCTGCTGGCAGCCATAGGGGCGAAAAAGGGCCCCTGCAAGGTCAAAAGACGGGCTGCCATTGAAAACACAAAAAGAGTGCGAATGCTCGTCACGAATACAAAAAATGAAAATCAAATTCCAGACCTCAATACCGGTGTCCCCGAGCCCATGCGGGAAGGGGAACCGGCGTCGAACACGGAATCAGACAAAGGGCCAAAATAGCCAAAAAAAATCTACTTTGCACGGGTGACACGAACTCACTGTCCGTTGGGCTCCGCGGAAAAAGAAAGACATGAGCAAGATGGCACCCTTGGGCAGAAAGGGGACACGCGCATCGCGCTTTGCATTCCCAAAGGCTTTGCCTTGAAGCTGGGGAAATGCTCCGCACAGGGGCTCCAGTCGGCGCCGACGTCACCCATCACGTGAGGAACTGATTCCGGCTTGGTCCTTGAGAATGGGAGCTTCTCCACCAGAAAGCGTAGTTTCTCACTCACTCTGTAACAGGTGTTTCTCCAGGAGGCGCAGAATCAGTCCTCACTTATGGGTGACGTCGGCGCCGACGGAGCCTCTCGCGAGCAATTTTTCCCCAGCTTTCAAAGAAAGCCTTTGGGAAGTTGCAGCTGCGCAATGCGCGGCTTATCGTCTTCCCCGCCCGAGGGTGCCATCTTAGCCAGTCATATGACATAGCTAAAAAAGAACAGCATAAAAATTTGCAAAAAAGACATAAGCAGACGATTGCAACCTCCAAGGGGAAGAGGGAGGGTAGTGAGGACTGAATTCCTGCTGCTCCTGGAGAACACCTGTTACAGGTGAGTACTAACGCTTTTCTCCAGGACCAAGCAGGAAGTCAGTCCTCACTTATGGGACTACCCCAAAGCTCAAGGCTACCGGAGACTCCTAAGCACAAAAATGAGCTCCCTCTAGCTCAGGCAAGCACAGAAGGATAGAATCTATCGCTGAATTATCACCCCACCGGTAGCCCACCTCCGGGATGGTAGGGTAGGAGTTGCTCAGACCTCAAAGAGATTACGAGGACTGCCTGTCCGTAAGCAGCTGTCCCCTACGGGCCTCCCCTCTCGAGGACAGTAATGGACCGCAAAAGTCTGGGCTTGAAGACCAAGTAGCGGCCCGGCAGATGTTCTGCCAGCGGAACAGAGCGGAGGTAAGCCACTGTCTGTGGCCTTTGCCCGAGACGCAATGAGCCGTGGACTTTCGACTTTCTAAGGAGAGGTCACCGGCTGCCCCAATAAGCCCAAGAGATACAGTCCGCAACCCAGAATGGACAGAGTACGCTTGGAGACCGGGAGCCCCAATCTATTGGGGTCAAAAGACAGCAAAAAGCTGAGGCAGCTTTACGGTGCTCCCGCGTAACGGTCAAGGTAGAAGTTTTCAATGCCCTTCTACAGTCCAGGGTATTGAGGACCGCTTTCAAGCTCGGCTGGAGCTGTGGTCTGGGAAGAATGTTTGTGAAGTCACCACCCTTCCTGATTGATGTGAAAAGGGGAGACCGGGACTTTTCGGCGTTGGAGGATAAATTTTGGTTGAGCTGCTCCGTAGGACTACCCATATTCTTGTAGAACCTAGTGGTAAGGGGGATCAGACACGAGGGCCTGCAATTCACTTAACGCGTCTAGCGGAAGTGAGGCCTAATCAAGAACGTGTTTTTCCACGACAGAAAACGTAGAGAACGGATAGCCATAGGTTCAAAAGGCGAGACAGGTGATCCGCTAGCAAAACCACATTTCAGGTCCCCGTCAGGCGCTGGCTGGGCCGCAGAGGTGGTTTAAGTAGAAGGAGACCTCGGAGAAAACCTCGCTACGAGAGGGTCCATCTTGGAGAGAGGTCTGCCTGGCCACTGGCACATGATGTGCTGAAAGAGCACTGATGTGAACTTTGACGGAGTTGGACTTAAGTCCCAGATTAGAGAAGAGTGCAGCAAGGATTACTCTGTCAAGAATCACCTCCACACCGTGCAGGAGAAGGGATCCTGAGACTGTTGGGTACACCAGACTGCAAAGCGAACGCCATTTACGGTCGTAGCATTTGCGGGTAGAAGGCCCCGTCGCGAAGCCAAGACCGACCTCACTCCAACCTCCGCCGTGCAGGAGAAGGGGAGCAAGGACTACCCTTTCCCCCCCAGCAGCCAGGCTCATGATGTTGATGAGACCTGAGGTTGGGGTGCTACTGGACCCCTGATCCTGAGTGAGGAGATCCGGTTGTAAACCCCCAGAGGGATTGATTCCTCCACCCGCCCTGCAGCATAGGCGGAAACCACGGCTGCCTGGGCCAGCGATGGGCCACCAGGATCAGGAAGGCTTTGTCTCGGAGAACCTTGAAAAGAGTCAGAGAGACCAGCGGGATGGGAGGGAAAGCGTACAGAAGGCTCCCCGACCAATCGAGATCAGAACGGCGTCCCACGCAACCCGAAGGTGGTGTGGCTGACGAGATAGGCATAAGCGCGCAAGCTGCACGGTTGTGAGGACTGGCAAAGAGATCCACCGGATGGGGAAGACCCCACTTGAGGAAGAGCTTCTGAACTACCAAGGGGATCCAGACGCCACTCTTGCCGCTTTAGGACCCTGCTGAGTTTTGTCCTGCAATCGCAGTTTTCTTGGCCGGCGAGATAAACTGCCTTGAGGAGAATGCCGTGACTGACGGCCCCGAGAGCAGAGACTTCTGTGCCTCCCGTCAAAGGAGGAATGAGCCCGTGCCCCCCTGCTTGTTCACGTAGAACATGGCAACGGTGGTTGTCCGTCTGGACAAGGCCGGACTGTTGGGAATCCATTGGGAGAAGGCCTTGAGAGCTAGGCGGAATCGCCCTGAGCTCCAGGAAGTTTCATCTGCGGAGCAGACCCCTACGTGGTCCATAGGGCCTGAGTACGTGCCTCTTGGCAATGTGTCTCCCCAGCCCAGTAGGGATGCATCGGTGGTCATCACCCCGTGTCGGACTGAGGTGACTGGACAGGCATATCCGAATATCAGTTTACGCTGCCGTAGCCACCCACCCGGGAGCGACGAAAGCATCTTCTCTGAGACCGCGCACATAGTTCTGCCAGGCCGCATGTGTCTTGTCGACACTGCTGGCGGTGACACCTTTGAGCAGACCGCATATTCAGGCGGGCATTGGGGCTGTCACATGGACGGTGGTAGAGCCATATGGCCGAGCAGTCTCTATAAGCGCCTGGCGGAGACCATGGGCTGGCTGCGGAAGCGGTCGGGCTAGGTGCCTGAGCCGTTGATAAAACATGTTCGAGCGGTAGGTTCTGCCTCGTTCCCGAGGAGTGTGCAGCCTTGCCCTCCGTTGAACTTCGAGATCCTGTGAGGGGACCAAAGTGGACTTTGGCGAAGTTTATAACAAGGCCCAAGTGCTGTCAGCAGAGTCACCCCGTGCGGCACGTGGCGTTGGGTGACCTCCTTAGCGGGACGCTGCTTCTGATGAGCCATTCCGTCGCTGTACTTAAAGACATAGAGGCCGTGAAGCCGCTGGGCCTCCACGACCGCGAGACATTTTTGTGAAGACTCGCGGTGCGTAGGATAGGCCAAAGGGCAGTTACTCTGTACTGGTAATGATTTCCGCCCACCACAAACCTTAGGTATTGGCGGTGGCTTGGGTTGGATGAGGATGTGGCTGTAGGCATCCTTTAGAAGCCAGGAGCATAGCCATCTCTCCACTGCTGGCGGTAGTGCAACAGGATTCCACGGGTACGCATTTTGAACTTCTCCCGCACACGGAACTTGTTGAGGTTGCGCAGGTCTCCAGGATTCGGTTCTGAGTCCCACCCTGTTCCTCGTTGGGTAATCAGAAAATTCCCATTGAATAAAAGCCTTGACCTCTCAGGTGGTGGGTGCACCGGTTCCACCGACTGTTCCTGCAGAAGACCCTGCCTAACGTCCTGAGCGGATCAACTCCCTGTGCAGAGGGGGGCGCCTTAAGTTTTCTCCCGGAAAATAGGAGGTAGGGACCTGATGGAAGCGTAGAAGGTAGCCTTCTCGCACGACCTGAAAGGACCCATGCGTCTGCGGTTTATGCCTATGGACCACCTGTGGGGGGCGAAGTGAACCAGCTGGCCTCCTGTTCTTGGGAGGAACCAGCGGAGTGGGAGTGGCTATGATGAGCTGGTCAAAAACCCCCCCCCTGCTGAGTCCTGGCTGGTGGTGCGAGGCTTTATGGGCTTGCTGCCTACGGGACCCGTTACCCCTGTCCCTCTGGCCTGCTGGCCCTGTTGGGGATCTGCATGGGCCTGATCATGGGGGTTGTGTTTATTCGCCGCATCCTTCCTCTGGTAAAAGGCCTTTTTTTTTCCCCGAGCCCTTCTTTTTCTGGGCAGGGGCTAGGTCTCCCTAGAAATCCTGCCCTAGGTTGATAGGCTCAGTCTCAATTTGTGCAGGCCTTTCCCGCCATGGGCTTTCCAAAGAGGTTTTTTCGCCGTCGTCAGTGGACATTCTACCAACTTGTCCTGAGACCCCAAAGGGGGGGGGTCCCTCAATGTCCAGACGACTGAAGCCTAAGCCTGTCGGCGGGCACCGATGCCGGCTGCGGCCACTCTAGCCGAGGCCTCAAAGCCATCATAGGCTGCTCGGGACATGAACTTTGAGCATTCCCGAATGCCCGTGGACAAGGCTAGGAACCTCCGCAAGGGCTCCTCGGAGAGACCAGCGGAGAATCCGGCTAGCTCTTTAGCCAGATCCCGGAGATACATGCCCATGTAGAGCTGGTAAGTCTGGACACGACATGCGAGCATAGAGCCCTGGAAGCACTTCTTGCCAAGGCCATCCAGGTTACGGGCCTCCCTTCCAGGAGGCACCGAGGAGTGCATCTTCTGGCTCTTAAGACGATGCATGGCCGATTCCACTACCATGGAATGGTGTGGCAGCTGTGCCTTCTGAAAGCCAGGGCTCTTGCGGACCCGATAGATAGAATCGACCCGCTTGCTCAGGACCGGCGAGGAGGCCGGACTCTCCCACATGCGGAAGAGTCGTTCCAGCATAGGAGGAACCGGCACAGTAAAGTGTTCCCTCGCGGGAGAGTCATACTGGAGGGCGTCGAGCTCTTCGGCTCGAGGCTCCTCCTCGGGATCCGCAGGGAAGGCCAAAGCCTTGGCCATATCCCTAACGAAGTCCGAGAACCGGGCATCCTCCGGGGGGGACTGCTTCCGAGGCTCGGACCCCGGTGAGTCCGATGGGACACACCGAGTCCGGAAAGAATCAGGTGACTCTTCCTCCTCAGACTCCCAGACCGACTCCGACGAGGACTCGGTGGGGTCGGCCCGGGCAGGGTGCGGCGCCAGCCGCCCCGCCGTCGAGGGAGGCGGCGTCGGCGCCCTCGGTCCCGAACGGGAGGCCGCGGGTGACCTCGACCGAGGATCGACTCGAGTTCTCATTGACTCGAGGATCGGCTCGGTCTCCGGGGTCGACTTGGACGTCGACGTCCCGGCGGTCGGGGCAGCGGCGCCAGCGGCCAGCGAGCAGTGCCCGCTGCTGGTCCATGAAGGCAGACAGTCTGCTCTCCAAGGCCGTCAACCTGAGTCCGAGCTCAGGTGACCCAGCAGCCCCCGACTCGGGCCCCGACGGCGTCGGGCCCGACGTCGGCTGTCGCGGAGGCGAGTCCAGAAGGACCACAGGACTTACCCGGGCAGGCATCTCCGACTCCAGGCGAGGTCGCTTCGGGATGTGTTCCTTCTCCAAGGACCCGGGGCGGCTGTCGGGGCTATGCGACCTGGCCCTCGCGGAACCAGGAGCGTCCACCGACGCCGCCCTCGCGGGTTTTTCCTTCCGACGATGGTCCCCGGAGGGAGAACCCCGGTCGGAGGAGCTCCGGCGACGGTCCGAGCTGGAGCCTTTCGACGCGGAGGCCTCCGACGAGGTCCGGGTACGGCTGGGGTCAGCGAAGATTCTCTCACGCTGATGCCGCCGACTTCTCAACGCCTACGAGGACAGTTTGCTGCAGGGCCCACAGATCAGTTCCTCATGAACCGGGCCCAAGCAGCGGACGCAAAATTCGTGTGTGTCGGTTAGTGACATATTTCGGTCACACCGACCACACCGCTTAAACCTACTGGCAGCCATCGGGGGAAAAAGGGCCCCTGCGAGGTCAAAGGACCGGGCTGCCAGGGAAACGAAAACGAAAGCTGACTAAGTCAGAAAAACCGAAACAAAAAGTACGCGGACTCGAGACCGGCGTCGCGAGTCCGGCGGGAAAACGATCGGCGTCGAACCGAAAGAAAAAAGGATAAAATAAAGAAGAAAATCAACTTTTTCGCGGGGACAAGACGGGGACGTCTGTAGGGCTCCGCGGAAAAAAGAAGACTGGCTAAGATGGCACCCTCGGGCGGGAAGACGACCGCGCATGCGCGCTGCAATTCCCAAAGGCTTTCTTTGAAAGCTGGGGAAAATTGCTCCGCGAGGGCTCCGTCGGCGCCGACGTCACCCATAAGTGAGGACTGACTTCCTGCTTGGTCCTGGAGAAAAGTTGATGCACCAATGACTTTCTAGGCATCAGAGTTTCACCAGTCCCTAATGCGCTGGAGAGTGGTATCGGCCAAGCAAGAGCCAGTGCCGGGACACTTCAATGCCCCAATGTCTGCCTCTCCTGCACACACTTTGTGCTTCTCAAAGAGAGCCTCAATGGTTGGAGACACCATGCTGGCATCCATCAAGGCTCTGGAATGATGCACGGCAAACAGCATCATGATTCTTTCCTCAACAGCCTTTGGAAAGATTCTTTTTAGCTGCTACATCCAAAGGCACTGGGGGAGCAGCAGAATCGGCTGATGTTCCTGGAATCTGAGGTGGTGTCTCAACAGGCTAGTCTCAGCTAAGGGAAGGCAGATGCTGCCCCTCCCCCTCCGAAACTGGAGAGGTTGGGCCTTCCTTTCTTTGGGGAAAGCTTAGAGGTGCTTTCAGCACCATGCCTTGGAGGCTAAAACGTCGATGTGCAGAGGCTTCCGCCCAATGTTATATGTCCTTGCCCTTCGATGCCAACTAAATCCTTCCTCATCCTTGAGGGAACCATGAAGGGGTGGGGGGGTATATCAAAATTTTAATACACAAACCTCAACAAACATTGATGGATGATCAATGTCCAGGCAACCTATGGATGTTTGACTCCGAGTGGGCTTGAGAGTTCCTCAATGTCTATGCACCACCAGCATCCGGTGCAGTCTTCAAGCTATGGACACTGATAACAAAACTGCCGATAGATCAAACTTAGAAACACTGTCATGATGCTTCTCTCGACCCTTGAGCCCTCTTTTTGCAACTGTTAAATTGCAAGAAGAGGGATTATGATTGGGTCCCAAGCACTGGATGCACCATTTATGAATGTCCATAATGGATATGGTCCTCAAGCTCCTGGAACATCTCTTAAAGTGGCAAGCTTTTAGGATACGTCATCTGGAAAAATAGACACAGCAAAATCAAATGGCTCTATTTTGGGGGGAAAAAAAGTGTAAACAGCCCCAACTGGAATGCCAAATGCCTAGGGGGGCTGCAGCATCACAGAATAAGAAAGGAAACTGAGGTGGAGTAAAGACAGTGGCACCTTAGGTGTACTGAGCTTCCACATTTCCTTGTTCTCTTACCTTGTTTCTGTAAATGGCTCCTAAGCGGCAAGGCAACAAAGCCAAGCTAGACCCGGAGATCTCTGAACCGGGCCCTGTTGCCACTGACCTGCTGATATCTCTGGAGGGGGATGACAGAAGTGGGCGGATCGGCCTCTTACTCAGTGCCACGATTATCCACCCCCTTCACAGGGGGAGCTGCTTTCTGTCGGTCCCAGCAAGGATGGACCAGCAGAGGTGGATAGTCTACTGATACAGAAGAAAATACAGTGGGTTTCTCAAAAACAACTCCAGCTGAGATTTCCTTACTTTCAATTTGGTCTATGCCTGATAAAGTTGGAAGCCTACAGTTTCGAAGTGTCCTCCGACATTTCTGGCGTTGGTGCAACAACTGGCTCAAAATGCCATGCAGTACCAGATCTTTGTGGTTGAGGAAACCCATCAGAGGTTTGGAGACCTTACTCAGAGAAGTTAGTGACTCAAAACCCATGATTGATCAACCTTGTGAAGGCCAAAGTACTGGTGTCATCAGAAATTTGAACAATTTGAGAACAAATTCCACCCATTAGACACTTCTAAGTAATAGTATGTCTGAGGTTTTTATTTTTTTTTTATTTATGCTGAAAGTTATAATTTTACTCAAGCAATGCTTGTACAGAAAAACTACTACTTCGGACAACCAAGTTAACAAAGGAACAAAAACTCCCATGAAACAAAATAGGCCTTCGTCAAGAGTATAATTAGTCCCTAAACATTGTGGGAGGAACAAAGGAAAACAAGGGCGCGAGGATAGGATTCAACCTCGATCCCCTGACAATGAAAACAATATAAAGAATCGTAATACAGTCAGCAGAGGACTGAGCCAACACCCAAAATACGTTAGACGAGATCCTAGTGCAAAGATGTGATAGATATCACTACAATGGGAAGAAACAAACGAAGATAACTCCGCCGTTTTGAAAATAAATACATACTTTCTCTGTATAAAGTAAACAATACATTTAACAGGATAAGTCTTAGGTTTCTTTTCATAACCTGAATCTGCTTCCACACACACCCCCCCCCCCCTTTCCGATTAAAAGAGCCTATTTTTTACCTATTCAAAAATTAGGGCAGGAAACAGCCTACTCAGCGAAAATTCCCCCTCTTTAGTATTGGCGCGTACAACAGTATTGGATTAGTTTTATCTTTGAAACAGATCTTTTCTAGGGTATTGCCTCTATTTTTAAAATCTCTCTGTACCTTTCAAGGGTGAGACTATAATAAAGTTTTCCTGCTTTGGAGCTTTGCCCACCCAGGAGCACAGGCCATTTTTGTCTGGTAACATGAGTCAAGAAACTGTGGCTTTAGAGGAGAGTTTTAGACTACATTAGCCTTGTTACGTGCTTTGTTACGTATGTTGGGGTTAAGTATATTTTCTTTTATTCCCTGAGGCAGCTCCGGGTTTTCCTTGACTTAAGAAGGCACTTGCCTAGGTATGGGTTTTTTTTTTGGGGGTGGGATGATGATGTCTTGGGTCAGTGAACCCAGTAAGTATTATATAGTGTTTAGGGCAGGGTGTGCCTATTGCTGTTAATATGTTTTTTGCTTTGTTATAACTGTCCTCATTAATAGTACACTGCTCCAAAACTACAATTGTGGTCTGATCTGGGAATCTTCATTTTTTTCAGTGGGCAGTCATTTTTCGTCTCGGGGAGCGATACTGTAATTAATCCTCTCAGCTTAACATGTGTCAAAGTTTAGTCTTGTAATTTTTGTTTGAAGCTTAACTACATAGAAAATTTAAGAAAAGAACTTTGAAATGGTCAAAAGCTAAAGTTTAGAGTAGTTACGTCCTGCTTGGGTCCTGGAGAAAGCGTAGTTAATCACCTTTAACAGGTGTTCTCCAGTAGCATCAGGAATCAGTCATCACTTATGGGTGACGTCGGCGGCCGCCTGAGCCCTCGCGGAGCAATTTTCCCCAGCTTTCAAAGAAAAGGCCTTTGGTAATTGCAGCGCGCAATGCGCGGTCTCAGCTTCCCGCCCAAGGGTGAGGCAATCTGAGCCAGGCATATTATGACCATAGTTCAAAGACGACCCTCACTGTGCAAAAAAAAGTAAGCAGACTCACCCATTTAAGCCACAGCAAGGAGAGGAGGAAGGAGGTGTGCGGGACATGATTCAATGCTGATTCCTGGTAGAACACATGTTACAGGTGAGTAACTACGCTTTCTTCCTCCAGGACCAAGCACTGAAATCAGGTCCCTCACATATGGAACTCCCAAGCTTAAGGCTACCGGAGACCCTAAGCACAAAAATGAGCTTCCCTCTAGCTCAGCCGCACAGAAGGTAAGGTAATCTTTCACTGAATTATTACCCACCGCGGGTAGCCCCTCATCCGGATGGAGGGTAGGAGGTGCTCAAACCTCGAAGATGATTTGCGGAGGACCTGCCTGTCCGAAAGCACTGGGTCCCCTGCTGGACTTCCCTCTCGAGCACAGTAATGACTGCAAACAAGTCTGGCCTCGAATGACCAAGTAGTCGGCGCGGCGGCAAGTATGTCTGCCAGCGGAACAGAGCGTAAAGGTAAAGCCACTGAACGTAGCCTTCGCCCTGAACTACAATGATCCGTGACCTAGACTTTCTAACGAGAGTTCCGGGCTGGCCCCATAAGCCCAAGTCGTGCAGTCAGCAACGCCAGAATGAGACCAGAGTACCGCTTGGAGACCGGTAGCCCCAGGGTGTTTATTGGGGAATGGTCAACACGACTAACAAAACACCGGAGGCATCTTTACGGTGCGTTCCCTGCGTACGATCCTGGTTAGAAGTTCAATGCCCCTTTCAAGCGAGTCCAGGTTATGCAGGACCACTTTTTCAGCGTCGGGCTGGGAGTGTGTCCTGGGAAAGAAGGTCGGAAGTACCCCATCCTATTTGAATGTGAAAAGGGGAGACGCGACTTTTTCGCAGGAAGAAATTTTGGGTGAGTCCCCGTAGGACTATCACCCTATTGTTTGTAGAACCGAGTGATAAGGGGGATCAGACCCGAGGGCCTGCCAAATTGTCACTTGTAACGGCGTCTAGCGTAAGGTGAGGGCTTATCGGGAATCCGTTTGTCCAAGAAAGAAAACGGAGAGAACCGGTTAGCCCATTACAGTTCAAAAGGGTGTGGCCGCGGACAGTTTCCCATTCCTCGTATAATAACGCCACAGTTGCAGAGCCCAGTCAGGGGCTGGCGGTTGCATAGGGAGTAGTCGTTAAAAGTAGCATATGCAGACAACCTTCTCCGGACTGACACCACACCTCGTCATTACTTTGCAAAACTATGTAAGGTGTTTCGCTGTGGAAAGAGGTCGCTGCCGTCCACGGCACGGCACAATGATGTTGCTGAAAGAGCACTGGAGGTGAACTTTGACGGATAGTTGGACTTTAAGTCCCAGATTAGAGAGGTATGAGCAAGTACTGCAAGATACACCGACTACCCAATTTTGTGGAGCAGGAGAATGGATCCTAAGCACTGCTGGGCACACCAAACGAAAAAGCGCCGCCATTTAAGGGCATCAGCATTTGCGGGTCGAAGGGTCTGCCGAGAACATCTAGGGACGACCTCTTTCCAACTCTGCTCCTTGCCCGGCAGGAGAAGGGGAGCAAGGACTACCCCTTTCAGCAGCCAGGCCATTAGATTGAGAGATCTGAGGTTTGGGGTGTATCAGGACCACCTGATCCTGTGTTAGGATATCCGGTTTGAAACCCCAGACGTGGAACTATCCTCTACCGGCTAAGTGCTAGCAGCAATTGGAAACCACGGCTGTCTGGGCCGGGCGAGGAGCCACCAGGATCATGGGCAGCTTTGTCTCGTAGAACCTTGAAAAGAGTTCGAGAGACTATGCGGGATGGGACGTAAAAGCAATACAGTCAGGCTCTCCGACCATGGCTGTAGAAAGCATCTGCCGCTACTCGAAGGGGAATGTGGGCTGACAGAGCAGATCCGCGGAAGTTGCCGTTTGAGACGGCGACTGGTTGCGCAAAGAGATTCCCATGCGGTGTTGTGGCCAGGCTAGCCATTCCCCCCACTTTCAGCAAAAATTTTACCCTGACACTACCAATGTTCCACAACTCGCTTCACTCGGTGCGGCTGGAGTATCCTGCTGAGTTTGTTCCGCCAGGCAACTTTTCTTGGCCTGGGATATGAAACTGCCTTGAGAAGAATGCGTGACTGACTGCCCAAGAGCAGAGCTTCTGAGCTTCTTTCTTGGCAGAGAAGGAAGGAGCCCGTGCCCCCCTGGTTTGTTTCACGTAGAACATGGCAACTTGATTGTCCGTCTGGACAAGGACCGGACCTGGTGAGAAGTCAGGTGGGAGAAAGCCTTGAGCGCCAGACGGATTCCTCTGAGCTCCAGGATTGTGATCTGCTGAGGGCAGACTCCCCACGCGGGTCCAGAGACCTTGAGTACATGCCCCCTTGGCAATGTGCTCCCCCAACCCAGGAGGGAAGCATCGGTTCGGTGTAGGGGGCAGCAGACTTGAGCCGGCTGTATGGTTGACTGAAAAGGGGGTCAGTGCCGAGCAACCAGGTTCGTGGCCGATGAAGCCACCACTGTAGAGAAGAGGCCAGCGGCCCGGAGATGCGCACTAAGTCGGCTAGTCCCGCCGGTGGCTTGTTGCCACTGCTTGCGAAGGCACCATTGAGCAGGAGCCGCATATTCCAGGCGGGCATTGGGGGTCACGTGGACGTGGAAGCCCATTTGGGACCAAGTAGTCTCAGGAAGCGCCTGGCGGAGACCAGGGACTGTCTGCGAAAACGGCCGGCTAGGTCCATGAGCCGGGTGAGGTTCCTCCCTGCTCGAGAGGCTAGGAAACGCTCCCGTCCCTCCTTGCCGCCTCCCTGAGGCAACAGTCTGGTGCAGTGTCCTTGCGCCGATCTGCATCTCGAGCACTCTCTTCCTCTCTTGAGTGGTTGAGCACAGTGGACTTTGCGAAGTTTTTGACACTAAGGCCCAAGTATCTGCAGACAGAGTCTACCGTGCTTGGCTGTGTGTGTGGTCAGGGTGTGGGCGCTTTCCGGAGAGGTGCACTCACTGCTTTCTGATGAGCCAGTCCGTCGACATGTGCTATCTTACGGTACAGACATATTGAGCTCGCTGGCCGTGAATGATCCGCTTAGATCGAGGCCCTCGCCACCCTGACCGCGAGACATTTTGTGAAGAATTTCACGGTGCGGAGGGTAGGCCAAAGGGCTGGTGTACTGATACTTGTTCCCATATCCCGTGAGGTAATCTGATTTCCTGCCACCTACAAACCTTAGGTATTGGCGGTGGCTTGGTGGATGATGATGTGCGTGTATGCATACCTTTAGATCCAAGGAGCATAGCCAATCTCCCTGCGGAAGGTCTGGGCAGAAGTATTCCAAGGCGTAAGCATCGTGAACTTTTCCCCGCACGAGGAACTTGGTTGAGGTTGCGTCAAAGTCCAGGATGGGTCTGAGCCTTCCCTGTCCTTTTTGGTATTAGTGAAATACCTGGAATAAAAGCCTTGACCTCTCAGGTGGTGGGGCACCGGTTTTTTCCACAGTCCTGTTTCCTGAAGAAAGGACTTGCTACCGGTCCTGAAGTCGAGTAAGTCCCTGTGCAGATGTAGTCGTGGAGGTTATCCAGGGAAATATGAGGGAGGGACAATGTGGAAGTGGATAAGATAGCCTTCTCTTAGACTTGAAGCACGCGGGCATCTGAAGTGATGTTGGACCACCTGTGTGCGAAGTGAACCAGCCGGCCTCCGGTGCTGGGAGGAGCCAGCTGAGGGGGAGAGTCTATGCTGATGAAGTCAAAACCCCCACCCTTCTGAGCAGGTGCTGGTGGTGCAGTCTTGGGGGCTTGCTGCCTACGGGACCCGTTACCCCGTCCCTTGGCCTGCTGGCCCTGTTGGGGAGCTGCGGAGGCCTGATATTGAGGGTAGTGTTTATAGGCAGCCGCCTTTCTAGTAAAAGGACTTCTTTCCCGAGCCCTTCTTTTTCTGGGAAGGAGCGGAGGTCTTCCTAGAAAGCCGAGTCCGGTGAGAGTCTCCATCTCGATTTGTGGCAGGCCTTTTCAGCCATGGGCTTGCAAAAGAGGTACTCACCTCGTCAGGGGACATCGACCAACTTGTCCTCCACCCAGGTTTCAAGGACAGACGACTGAAGCCAAGCCTGACCGCGGCCACCGATGCCGGCTGCGGCCACACGAGCCGATTCTTCAAAGCCATCATATGCTGATCGGGACATCAATTTGGAGCATTCCCGAATACCAGTTGTCAAGGCCAGGAACCTCCGCAAAGGTTGCCTCGGATAGTCCCAGCGGAGAATCCGGCTATCTCTTTAGCCAGGTCTCGGAGATACATGCCCATGTAGAGTTGGTATGTCTGGACACGACACGCAAGCATACAGCCCTGGAAACACTTCTTACCAAGGCCATCCATGTTACGGGCCTCCCTGCCATGAGGCACCGAGGAGTGCATCATTTGACTCTTAAGCCTATGCATGGCCGATTCCACTACCATGGAATGGTGCGGCAGCTGTGCTTTTTGGAAGCCAGGACTCTTGCGGACTCGATAGGATGGAATCGACCCGCTTGCTTAATAACCGCGACGAGGCCGGACTCTCCCACATGCGGAAGAGTAGCCGTTCCAGCATGGGAGGAACCGGTACAGTAAAGTGTTCCCTGGCGGGAGAGCCATACTGAAGGGCGTCGGGCTCTTCGGCTCGATGCTCCTCCTCGGGATCCGCAGGGCAGGCCCAAGCCTTGGCCATATCCCTGACGAAGTCCGAGAACCGGCATCCTCCGAAGGGGACTTTTTCCCGATGGTTCGGACTCAGGTGAGTCCAAATCATAAGAAAGAGGGACACACCGATCCGAAACGAATCAGGTGACTCTTTCCTCTTCTACTCCCAGGCCGACTCCGATAGGAATCGTTGGGGTCGGCTCTGGCAGGCGGAGGCGTCCGGCCGCCCCGACACCGGGGAGTCGGCGGCGTCGACGACCTCGTCCCGAACTGTAGGCCGAGGGTGACCTCGACCGAGAATCAACTCGATTTCGCATGGACTCGAGATCGGCTCGGTCTCCGGGTCGACTTAGACGTCGACGTCCCGGCGGTCGGGGCAGTGGCGCCAGCGAGGCTATCGATCAGTGCCCGCTGCTGGTCCATGAATGCAGACAGTCTGCTCTCCAAGGCCGTCAACCTTAGTCCGACCTCAGGTGACCCAGCAGCCCCCGACTCGGCCCCGACGGCGGACCTCTCGGAGGCAAGTCCAGGAGTACTACAGGAACTTACCCGAGCATGCAGCTCCGACTCCAGACGATTTCGCTTCGGGAGGTGCTCCTTCTCCAAAGACCCAGGACGGCTATCGGGGCTATGCGACCTGGCCCTCGCGGAGCCAGGAGCGTCCACCGACGCCGCCCTCGGCGGGTTTTACCTTCCGTCGATGTCCCTCGAGGAGAACCCCTGTCGGAGGAGCTTCGGCGATGGTCAGAGCTGGAACCTCTGGACGCCGAGGCCTCCGACTAGGTCCGGGTACGGCCGGGGTCAGCGAAGATTCTTTCCCGCTGGTGCCGCGCCGACTCCTTAACGCTTTGGAGGACATTTTGCCACATGCCCCACAGATCAGTTCTTCGTGATCCGGGCCCAGGCAACGAGGCAATTATCGTGTGTGTCAGGAGTGACATATTTCTGTCACACTGAACACACCGCTTGAAACCACTGGCCGCCATCGTGGGAAAAAGGGTCCCTGCAAGGTCAAAGGACCGGGCTGCCAGCGAAAACCGAAAAACCAAACTGACCAAAATCAGAAAAAACCGAAAAATAAGGGAAGGACTCGCAACGGCGTCGCGAGTCCGGGCAGGAAAAAAACCGTCGTCGAACCGACGGAAAAAAGAGAAATAAATCACTAAAATCAACTTTTTTCAGCGGGGACACGACGAGTACGTCTGTAGGGCTCCGCGGAAAAAAGAAGACTGGCTAAGATGGCACCCTTGGGCGGGAAGGGGACCGCGCATGCGCGCTGCAATTCCCAAAGGCTTTCTTTGAAAGCTGGGGAAAATTGCTCCGCGAGGGCTCCGTCGGCGCCCACGTCACCCAAATGTGAGGACAGAATTACTGCTTGGTCCTGGAGAAAACCTGATTAAAGTTGAAATACAGGAAAGAAGAGTACAGCATTGGCAGATTTTAAAATATGAAAGGGGCAGAAAAACTGCACAGTGAAACCACAGATAAACGATACTCAAGTAATAAAGAAAAGCATGTCTGAGGGACTCTGCTGGAAAAATAACAAAATGAAGATAAAGCATAGTTACTCACCTGTAACAGGTGATCTCCGGGAACAGCAGGAATTTAGTTTTCACATATGTGATATGGGTATCGTCGTACTGACGGAGCCCGCGCGGGAACGCTCCCCAGCGTCCATTCAGAACGCTTTTGGGAGCATCCCACAGAGCCTGCGTGCTGCCTTCCCCGCCTTTCCCAACAGTCCTTCTCCAGTTGAGTTTATAGCTGCGACAAAAGAGAAAGGGAAAGAAAGAGAGAGAGAAAGATACAACTCCTGGGGGAGTTGGGCGGGTTGTGAAGACTAAATTCCTGCTGTTCCCGGAGATCACCTGTTACAGGTGAGTAACTATGCTATCTCCAGGCACAATCAGGAATGTAGACTTCACATATGGGGACTCCCTAGCTGCAGATGCCAGGGAGATGGCCCAGAAAGCTGTGTGCCCTTGTGAAAGGGCTCCACTTCCCCCCAAGGATCTCTGGCATCCTACCAGGGATGGAGTTTAGGAGTTGAGTAAGTCTGGAATAGGTGTTGAAGAACAGTCTGACCAAACTAGGCATCCCTCAGGGAGTCCTTGTCTAAGCAGTAATGGGATGTGAAGGTATGAACCGAATTCCAAGTAGCTGCTCGACATATTTCGTCGATAAACACAGAGTGAATATGAGCCATTGAGGCTGCAATGGCTCTTACATTGTTAGCTGTGACATGGCCTTCAAGAGGAAGGTTCTTACTCTCATAGGCAAAAGATATACACTGTGCAATCCAATTGAACAGTGTCTTTTGGAGACTGGAAGTCCCAAATGACTATGATCAAATGCAACAAAGAGTTGAGAGGATTTTCTATGTTGATGTGTCCTTTGCAAGTAAAAGGCCAAAGCTCTTTTACAGTCCAAAGTATGAAGGTTCCTTTCTGCATTTGGAGCGTGAGACTTGGAACGAATACAGGAAAGTAAACCACTTGGTTCAAATGAAAGGGTGAAACCACCTTTGGCATAAAGTGTGGATGAGTCCTAAGGACTACCTTATCATGATGGAACCTTGTATAAGGAGGATCAGCCACAGAGGCTTGCAATTCACTGATGCAACATGCTGATGTGATTGCAATGAGAAAGATACCTTCCCAGGAAAGGAATTTCAAGAGATAGTGGCTAATAGTTCAAAGGGTGGTTTCATGAGCTGCCCAAGTACCGGATTCAAGTCCCATGCCACCGGTGGTGGCTTAAGAGTAAATTAGACTTACCTGCTAATTGTTGTTCCTTAAGGAACTCTAGTCCGGTCCAGGAAAGATAGAGTTGTCAACCTCCACTAGCAGCTTTGGAGACTGAACGATGTCATCGTCGTGATGTCGACTGGTACAAATAGGCTCGCTCCGCCCCCTTTCACCAGCACCTATTGACAAGCAGACTCAGCAGAGCCACAAATAAGTAGCTATTTCAAAAACGTATACAAAACAATTATGTAATTATGTACATATAGAAATACTTCTCTAAGAAAAAAGATAGAGCCAGGCGTGCCCTAAAACGGACGTGGAACGAAGGGCGGTAGCCCGGTTCCTCTGCACCCCAGCCGCCTGCCCGCCAACACCACAGAGATCCCCTCTGAGAGCGCTTCCCATCTCTGCTACCCCCAGAGCGCCCTGAAAAGCATTTTGGTTGTTTTCTCATTTTATACTTTAACATTTACTTTCTGTGTTCCCCCGCTGTAACGGGTACAGCAGCTGTCAATCTCACTCTCCCCCCCGCCTGTGGACACTTCAGGCTGGCGAATACCCACTGAACGGGAGGGATCCGGACTGGACTAGAGTTCCTTAAGGAACAACAATTAGCAGGTAAGTCTAATTTACTCTTCCTTAGCGTCCCTCTAGTCCAGTCCCGGAAAGATAGAGGATGTAACAAAGCCGTAAATCTCAACGGGAGGGGCCCCAGAGCCCAGCCTGAAGGACGGCTGAACCAAAACAACTATCCCCGCGCGCCTGCACATCCAAGCGATAATGCCGAGCAAAGGAATGCACCGAGGACCAGGTCGCCGCCCTACAAATATCGGCCGCCAGCACTAGGCTGACTTCCGCCCACGAGGCTGCCTGCGCTCTCGTGGAATGCGCCCGCAACCCTACCGGCACCGCTCTGCCTCTCAAAATGTAGGCCGAAGCAATCGCCTCCTTCAGCCACCGAGAAATGGAAGACTTTGCTGCCGCTTCTCCCTTTCGCGTGCCTCCGAACGCGACAAAAATCCTGTCCGACTTCCGAAATGACGCCATAAAACGACCAAGATACCTCTGGAGCACTCTCCGCACATCCAACCGGTGCAAACTTCCACCTGCCTGAGCTCCCTGCTCCACCGAAAACACCGGGAGCGACACCACTTGATTAACATGAAAAGCGGACACCACCTTTGCCAAAAAGGCGGGTACCGTACGCAAGACCACCTTGTCCGCAGAGAAAGTCAAAAAAGGCTCCCGGCAAGAGAGCGCTTGCAACTCGGAAATCCTCCTGGCGGAACATATCGCCACGAGAAACACCGTCTTGAGCGTCAAATCCTTGAGCGAAGCCCGTCCTAATGGCTCGAAGGGTTCCCCAACCAAGGCGTTCAGGACCAAATTAAGATCCCACGGAGGAAGAACAGTCCGCCTCGGCGGTCTGAGCAACAACACCTCTCGCATGAACCGACGAATATCGAGATGCGCTGCGATCACCTTCCCTTGAATCTTTCCACGAAATCAGGTGAGAGCCGCCAAATGCACGCGCAAGGAGCTGGCCGAGAGGCCCTTATCCAATCCAGCTGCAAAAGGAAAGAACATCGGACACCGAAGCTCGTAAGGGATTGAGAGAGAGATCGGAACACCCGTTCTCAAAGACACGCCAAACTCGGATATAAGCCAGGGAAGTCGACCTCCGACGCAACCGCAGGAGAGTGTCTATAACCGCCGCCGAGTATCCCACGGGCCATCAACCGCGCCCGCTCAAGAGCCCAGCCGTAAGCGAGAACCGACCCACCTGAGGCATGCGCAAGGGACCCTGAAGCAGCAGGTCCTCCCGAAGAGGTAACCTCCACGGAACGTCCGCCAACAGACGAACCAAATCCGCATACCACGGTCTCCTCGGCCAATCGGGCGCTATCAGGACCACCTGGCCCTTGTGGTCGCTCGATGCGCTGAACCACCTTGCCAATCAGCGCCCAGGGAGGGAACACATACAGTAGGCCCCCCACCGGCCACGGCTGCGCCAAGGCATCCAGGCCCTCCGCCATCCACTCTTTCCGCCTGCTGAAGAATCTCTCCACCTTTGCCGACCGCAAGGTGGCCATGAGATCCATCACCGGAAGCCCCCAACGGCGCACAATCATCGCGAAAATGTCCGGGTGCAGAGCCCACTCCCCCAGATCCACGCGGCACCGACTCAGATATCCACCTCGACGTTGGCGACTCCGGCGACGTGCTGAGCCGACAGTGCCAGTAATTCCTTTCCGCCCCAGCCAGCAGCACACTCGCCTCTTCCTCTAGGCCGCACTGCCCGTGCCGCCCTGCCGATTTATATACGCACCGTGGTCGCGTTGTCCGACAGCACGCGCACCGCCGCCTGCTGCAGTTTCTGGCTGAAAAGTCAGAAGAGCCTGAAACACTGCACGCATTTCCAGACGGTTTATGGACCATAGACATTCCTCCTTTGACCACGTTCCGTGCGCAAACGAGCCTTTCGAGATGTGCCCCCCATCCTGCGAGACTCGCATCCGTCGTGAGCAACCGCCAGCACGGAGGCTCCATGGGGACGCCCTGCGTCAGGCTGTCGGGATGCAACCACCAAAGTAGGCTGCCCTTCACCGCCGCCGGACAGGGCAGAGACTGCGACAACGCATCTCTCTGATGAGACCAGCGCCTGAGGAGAGCACTCTGCAACGGCCGCATGTGATCTCTGGCCCACAACACTAAGTCTATTGTAGCCGCCATGGTCACCAGTAACTGTAGGTACTGCCAAGCCGTCGGCGATCGAAGCCCCAGAAAAAACCGCCGCACCAGGTCGCGCAAGGCCTGCGCCCTTGAGCTGGGAAGAAAGACCCGACCTTGTCGAGTCTCGAAGCGCGCCCCTAGGTAATCTAGGCTCTGCGAGGGGGACATCTGACTCTTTGCCCCGTTCACTACCCAACCGAGGCTCTCCAAGAACTCCACCACTCGAGCGGTGGCCCCCACGCTTTCCTCCCTGGACTTTGACAGAATCAACCAGTCGTACAGGTACGGTTGCACCATGATCACTTCTCTGAGCAGAGCGGCCTATACAACAACCATAATCTTTTTGAATGTGCGAGGAACCGTCGCCAGACCAAAAGGCAACGCCCGGAACTGAAAGTGTCCCATCTGTACAGCAAAGCTCAAAAAACGTTGATGCTCCCTCCGCACGGGAATGTGAAGCTAAGCCTCCGTCAGATCCAAGGACGTAAGAAATTCGCCATATCGTCAAGAACGGCCGCAATGACGGAGCGCAAGGTCCTCCATGCTGAACGTGGGACACTCGGAGACAACGATTCATCACTCCTCTTGAGCTTACGAGAAATTGGCTGAAACGTATCTCCCTTTTTGGGGACCCTACGAAATAATTGGAGTATCGTCCTGCGCCCGCACTGGTCGAGTCGGAAGGCGGTTACGACTGCCCCGAGCCGTTGAGGAGACGTCTCAAGGTGTCCCTGCGACCGCTCGGCGCTTTCCGAGGCGGTCCTTGCAGGGGGGAACGAACAAAGGAATCTCGCACTGGACGCTCTGAAACTCTAAGCATAGCAGTCCCGAATGACTTCTAAGACCCACCGGTCTGATGTATCTTGCCACAGGCCAGGGTAGAACTCGCCGCAACCTGCCTCCCACGGGCACCTCCACTACCTGGGCCCACCTCATCTCATTGTGATTTCTTGTTCGCACGCGGAAGAACTGGTAGGTACCAAAACCCCCTTGCCTGCCCCCCCGAAAACCCTCGAAAGGACTGACTTTCACGCGCTGGAAACACTCTCCGCTCTTGCGATTGGTTGAAAGCGAGATGTGCGAAACTTGCGAAAATCCGCTCTAGAGGCCTCTAGATGCCGATCCTCCTCGAGTCTGTTTGTTCGTCTATCCTCAGGGAGACGCCCCCCTTTGGACTCCCTGAGGTCCTTAACCACTTCTCAAGATCCTCTCCAAAGAGGAGCTTGCCCCGGAAGGGAAGCTTACTGAGCCGAGCCTTTGGAACTAACTATCCGCGTCGACCAGTTTTTCGAGGAGCCACAAAGAACGGCGAGCCGCGACTACAGAAGCCATACATTTAGCGTAGGCCACGAAATTAGATCATAATGAACATCGGAACAGGTTGACGGCAGTGCCAGACCTCCAGCCGAGGACGTATCCGCCACCTGGTCGTCTGAGAGGGAGCCCTGAAGACGGGGAGACCAGCGTAAACAGCCTCTCGCCACCCACGCCCCCGCTAATTGGAGGGCCTGCAGGGAAAGGAGCACTCATGTCTAGCCTACCTGCTTCAGCAAGGTATCCACCTCCTATCCTGGCCATCCTTCAATGCCCGCCGGCTCCTTCCACCGGAAATGGTGGTCTATCCTTCGTGAACAGTCAGCCACCGCGCATCAACAAACCCTTGGAGACCGAAATATTTCCAACCTTATATCCCTGGTTCCGAGTAGCGGTGACACGCGGTCCCAAAGCCCTGGTTCCAGCCGCAAGCGCTCCGACTGCCGGCGCGTCCCATTTCCTCCTGAATCATATTCCCGAACAGACTCTATGGATAGGAACACCCTCGCGAGGTGCGTCACTAGCCTGCAACAGCGGATCCTCCAACGCCTCTTCTGAGGGTGCGGACCTCCCAAGCATATTTAAAAAAACGTTGAGTGTCTCGGAAATTAGAGGCAGGGAGCTCCTCTCGCCGAAAAACACGGACCACCCTGTCTCTGGTTGCTCCCTCCCTCCAACAACTTCACCATCTTCCAAAGTCGTCATCCGAGACCTCATCATCAAAGAGGGTCCGGCATCCCCTGGTCCTCCTACATAGAAGGGCAGGCGACCTGCGTTTCCAAATCATCCCGTCGCGCTCTTTGGGTAGCGTCATCTCCCCTTCCTGAAGACCGTCAGTCTCTCGACTTCCTTGTATCCTGCTAGAAGGACCGGGGAGACTGGGAACGCCCCCCTGTCCGTCTGACAGCAAGGCAAACGCCTTCTTCATCAAGGAGAGGACTTCGGAAGGGAGACCTGGAATCCCCAGACCCCTGGGAATCCTTCGGGCACCAAGGGAACACTGGAAGCGGAGGACGGACCCGCTACCGGTTTCCGAAGCAGGGCAAGGAAGGAGGTCATAACCCCTGCCATTCTGAGAGACGCGTTGCTCCGTGGTCCCCCCCCCCCCTGAGAACCTTCCCCCAACGTTACTTTGCGTCCAGGCCCATGGTTCCCCGTTCTAAAGAGCATTGTTTTACAAACGCCAGTGTCCAGAAGCTTCCCCCGCACGTCCGCACCCCACAGACCAAGCAGCGTGGTTGGGCAGACATTGTATGTAACAGCGCTTCAATGCCCAGTAAAAGAGGCCTTGCACATAGCCGTTGCACAACAGCCACAAGACAAGCTCCAATTTAAAAAACCCGCCCTTTTTTTTTTTTTTTTTTACTTTTTGGCGTGATCATTAATCAAGCACGATGTACTACTAGCTGCCCCCTAAACCACCTTTTTTTCAAAACGAAGTCTGTTAAAAAAAACCCTAAAAAACAAAATGAACGTTCTGAAAATGACAAATTCAAAATTGGCCGGGCCGTCCATCCACTGTGTTTTTCGGCGCGAAAAATCACGCGGCTAGGCCTCCCTGACTCCTAAGGAGGCTTGCCAAAACATTCCTCAACTAACCCCCAAATACCTCCCCCAGTAGAAACCCCAAAGTCCAGAGTAACTCACCATACCTCGGGAGAGGAGAAGAAGGGCACGCGTCTGGACCCCCTCAGAAGCACAGCTTTCACAGCAAGCATCATCTCCTTTGGAGAGACTCAAAATCCTGTTGGTAATAAACCACTTCCTGCCTGCTGGTTAGTCTCTATAAGATAAACCTTCTACCTGCTCCTCACCCTTTCCCAAGTGGGTCCGGGGGCAGGGAGGCAAAAGCATGGCACACTCCTGTGCTATTGCAATGCTTGTTTTCAATGCTTATGCAGGTGAGGGAGGTGGGAGGTAGTGCGAGGGGGTTGGGGTAGGGGGTTAGGTGGAGCAGAGAAAAGGATAAGTCTCAGCAGATAACAGACTCTATCTATAGCAGCAGCAGGCACACCAAAGAGCCAGAAAATCTAAATTTAAAAACAACAGATGAACTAAAGAAAAAGATTAACGCTCTGCTTATTTGTCCCTCTGAGGCCCTCATTCCTTGGCTCAGAACCTCCACGCTGCTTGGGAGTACTGGAAGTACTGGTGAAAGGGGGGCGGAGCGAGCCTATTTGTACCAGTGACATCACGACGATGACATCCGTTTCCAGTCCCTCCAGTGGAGGTTGACAACTCCTATCTTTCCGGGACAGGGGTGGACATAGAGGGACGCTAAGGAATGGGAGGCTTAGTTAAAAGAAGGCCTCTCATAAATCTCGCTATGACAGGAAATAGCTTGTCCATTGAAAGGCTTGAAAGAAGCTGCAAGAGCACTCAAAGGGACTCTCACTGAATTAGTCTTAAGCCCTTGCATTTGATAAATGAAGGAGGTACTCTCTTCTCATTAAATGATTCCAGGGGTTATCGCAAGAGGGGTAAGACCCTTCTTCTGCAAGCACCATATGGTAAACCTTTTCCACTTAAATGCATAAGAGCGTCTTTGTGGCAGGTTTCCTGAAGCATGAATGATATCCTTTACCTGCTGGGAAAGGTTAAGACCGTGAAGTTCTAGGCTTTTCAGCAACCAGGCCCTGAGAGTTCATAGACTGGGGATTTTGATGCCAAACGCTCCCGTCCTCTTGAGAAAGGAGATCTTGGAGGCAGATCCTAACCTCCAGAGGTGGAGCTTGATAGAGATGTCGGAGGATCATATGACCTCTGTCTCTCTGAAAATCAAACAAACATGGGTTTTGGGAATTAGGGAATATGGGTTGGGAAATAAGATCCCAACCACAACACCCACCACTACAGAAACAAATAACAGAATGTTTTAAAAGAATAATTGCTTAATAACAGAAGCACAGTTACTTACACTGTAACAGGTGATCTCTGGGAACCGTCCAGGAATTATCCTCACATATTGGTACGTCTGGTACCGACAGGAGCCCTGTCCGCTGGAATACGCGCTCCCAGCTTCCCAAAAGGGAAAGCTTTTGGGAGCCCTCCCACAGCGCCTTGCTCTGCTGCCTTCCCGCCTTTCCTAACCAACTCCCCTCAGTTCGAGTTTAAAGCTGAAACAATAGATATCATGGTTTGGTCGGTGGGTCTGGAGAGGAAAGGAAAGACAGAGAGAGATACCAACTTCTGCTAGGGGAGGTGGGGAGAGTTGTGAGGACTAATTCTTGCTGTTCCCAGAGATCACACTGATTACATGGTAAGTAACTGTGCTTCCTCCAGGAACAAGCAGGGAATGAGTCCTAACAATGGGGATCTCCCTAGCTAAGAGTGCCTGGGAGATCCCCAAGGGTATGAGACCCTGAAGGGCTCCTTCCCTCGTCTTTCCTACTGGATCTCAGGCATCCATTCAGGGAAGGATGGCAGGAGTTTGTTCAAGGAATGGAACAAGTGGTCTGAGTACAGCCTGACCAAACAAGGCCATCCCGGCCGGGAGATCCTTGTGTCCATCAAAACAGTAATGGGCTGTGAAGGTATGAACAGAGGCCCAGGTGGCTGCTCGACAGATCGGTCGATTGGACACAGAATGAAGAAAATTTGTAGCCATAGAGGTGCCGCATGGCCCTCACATTGTGAGCTGTGACATGGCCCTCCAGAGAAAGGTTCTTACTCTGGTAAGCAAAGAAATACACTGAGCAATCCAATTGGACCCGTGTTCTCCTTTAGAGACTGGAAGTCCTACATTAGAATGATCAAAATCGTAAAACAAAGAAGCTGGGAAGACGTTCTATATTTCTGTGTCCTGTTTAAGTTAAAAAGCAAGAGCTCTTTTACAATCTATAGCAGTTGTAGGGAACCCGGGTCCTGGAGAGGCGCAGAGCCAGTCAGTTTTTCGGGATAATCCTACTGAATATGCATGAGATATATATGCATTATAGCTATCCTGCCAACCTGACTGGGTTTTGGCCCTCCAGGGCTGGATTTGCAGACCCCTGCCTTACACCTCTGTCATTTAAGATTGTGAGTGGGCAAGGTGGCATATGTCCTATGACATCGAAAGGGTATATAGAATGTTTCACATTCCTCCTCCACGTTCTCACAGACCACCAAAAAGTTGTCTAATAGACAGATTATGGTGCGGTGAGAAGTGAGTGAGTAATGTGACCCATTCTATCTAACCTTTTTGATGTCTTGGACATCTGCACCTTGCCCACTCACAATCTTAAATGACAGAGGGGTAAGGCAGGGGTCTCCAAATCCAGCCCTGGATGGCCACAAACCAGTCAGGTTGGCAGGATATCTCTAATGCATATATATCTCATGCATATTCATTAGGGATATCCCAAAAACCTGAATGGTCTGCGGCTCTCCAGGACCAGGGTTCCCTACCCCTGATCTAGAGTATGAAGGTTCCTCTCTGCACTGGATGCATGAGGAGCTAGAAAAAAGACAGGTAAATATACCTCTTGATTAAGATGAAAAGGTGAGACCACTTTAGGCATAAAGTGAGGATTTGTCCTAAGGACTACCTTATCATGATGGAACCTTGTATAAGGTGGATTAGCCACTAAGGCCTGCAGTTCACTGATGCGGCAAGCAGAAGTGACTGCAATAAGGAAAATAACCTTCCAGGAAAGAAATTTCAAGGAGGTAGTGGCTAAGGGTTCAAAAGGTGGCTTCATAAGCTGACCAAGAACCAAGTTTAAGTCCCATGCCACCGGAGGAGTCGAATGGGAGGTTTAGTTAAAGTTAGGCCTCTCATGAATCTTGCAATAAGAGGATGAGAGGAAATAGGTTGTCCATTGAGAGGCTTAAGGGATGCTGCAATAGCACTCAAATGGACCCTTACTGAATTCGTTTTAAGGCCTGCATTGGAGAGATGCAGGAGATATTCCAATAGAGAATTCACAGGAAGTGCCAGAGGGTCAAGACCCTTTTGAGCACACCAAATGGAAAATCTTTTCCACTTAAAAGCATAGGAACGCCTATGGAAGGTTTTCCTGGAAGCATGGAGGATATCCTTCACTTGCTGAGAAA